>JAKSZT010054558.1:591760-615240 GCA_026826555.1 Tolypeutes matacus
CTTGTCTCCCTTTGTTGCGTCATCTTGCTTCGTCGGCTCACCGTACCTCACGGGCTGGCTTGCCTTCACCAGGAGGCCCCGGGAACCGAACCCGGGGCCTCCCATATGGTAAACAGGAGCCCCATTGATTGAGCCACAGCCGCTTCCCTATGCTCTTAATCTTAATCTGTATTTTGTGGGTGTGAATCCACATGTAAATAGGAGCTTTTGAAGATATTATTATTAGTTAACGTGTGGCCAAATCGAAATAGAGTGGGTCTTAATCTAGATTACTGGAGGTCTAGAGAGAGAAGAAATTTGAATGCAGCCAGAGAAGCCAGAAGATGTAGAAGCCAGAAGTCACAGAAAGCCACAGGAGACCAAAGACATCACCATGTGATGGAGCTGGAGATGCAAGTAAGGGAACCCCAAGGGTTGTGTCAAGCCATCACCAGAACACTGCAGACTCTGAGAAAAAGCATGGCCTTGCCATCACCTTTATTTGGGACACCTGGCCTCTAAAGCCATGAACCAATAAATTCTTGTTGCTTAAGAAAACTCATTATGTGGTATTTGTCAAAGCAGTTCTGAAAACTAAGATATACCTTTTAGGTTAAACCATTTCTTAACCCACAAGGAATTCCAGGTCTATTTCCTCTGGCTGAATTTAATCCCAAACACTCTGTTTTTCTCTGAGATGAAGGAAAGGTGCAAATAAAAATCTCTTAATTTCTCAGTTCACTGTGGTTTGAAGCATAGGATGCCCCATTCTTACCGAAGCTCTGTGGCCTTCCAAGCACACTCCAGTGAGCTTCTCTGGTCAAAATCTTCATCTTTGGACCACATTTTCTCTGGAGACTTGGGGGCTTCTTCCACTTGCATAGTATTGCTAGTCATAATGTGGGCACTGCTAAGTATACATGGGCCAATGAGTTTAGTCGTCATTATGGCCTAGTTGAAATTAATTGTACTGTTAGAATTAGGAACATTGAACATAAAAAGGAGAAGTAGAGGGGGAGCGGAAGTGGCTCAAGCAGTTGAGCACTGGCCTACCACATGGGAGGCCCCGTGTTTGGTTCCCAGTGCCTCCTAAAGAAAAGCAGACAACAAGCAAACAACGAGCAAAACAGACTAGGGAGCCATGGAGGGGGATGAGGGGGGGCGAATGGAGGAAGAAGTGGAAACTCCTGAGTTATAGGGGTTTAGAACTGGGCTCTCACATATACGAAAAGAAGTTAGGGGACTTTTTGGTATGTGTGGAGGATAATCATATGAAACTGCTTTTAACTGTCAAACAAAAATATAAATGAATTGTGATCTAAGGGATAAAATTATAAAGGGAAATAAAGGAAATGCCTTCAATTAAGGAAAGGACCTTTATTTTCTTTTCCTCTGAGGTCAGAGATACTTGTTTTCCATTTGTAAGCAATGAAGTTGGAATTCAATCTAAGGTCGACTTTCTTCTCTCTAATTATGTTGGAAGCACTAAAGTGTCAACACTCACTCAGAATCCATTTTCAGTTAAAGTTGCAGGAGGAACAGCATGGGATAAATTAAAAGAACTCACAGTTGGCTGGGTGCACTGGATAATTCAGCTCTGGTTTTATCACTTGTCACATGCTCCTTGAACGTGGGAGGCGCTGTGTAGCTCAGTCTTTCTCTTGGCCCTGAAAGTTTAGGCAGAAGATGGAGACTGAACACCAAGTGCTGGAACTAGGGAGCCTTGAGATGTGCGTGTGTGGATGGGTGGGTGGAGGAGAGGATTTCTAATATGACAACCAATCCCAGAAGAGAGGTTCTCACTTTTCACTCTTGCACAAATTGTAACTACAGATTTAATAAATAAACAGGATTACAGACTCTTAAATGAGCATAAATGGGAAAAAAGAGAAGAAAAGGTGCAAGCTTGTCCAGGGTAGAGACTGTATGTCTAACCCTAATTCACCTTTATCCCTAGTGCCTGGCCACATAATGGCCAGGAATGCAGAACTGAAATTTAGACTTACTTAATTTTTCCACTTTTAGCTGTTTTTACAAATGTTTAGTTAACTGATATAGGGGGCTGAAAGTATAGGACCATATTAAGAAAAATAAATGAGTACTTATTAGTAAAATAAGTGCATTAAAATAAAATACTGTGTGTAGTATCTTTATGTGGAGATTCAACATCGAGTTTCATAGCAGCCAGAGAAAGAAAGGTCTGGGATTCTTAGTCACTTGTAATACATCAAGAGGAGAAACTGAACTTGTAGGAATCATTTGCTGGCTTCTAGGGATGGGTTTTGGAAATCTCTGAACCCATGAAATTGCATGCAGTTTTGAATATGTGAATGTGCATTTTTTTTCTTGGGAGTGGGGCCTTAGCTTTGACCATGGTTTCAAAGGAGTCCACTCCCAAAAGGTTAAGAACCCTAGCTTTAGAGGCACGGCTGTTCTGGAAATCCTGGCTCTGCAGCCACATAGTCCAGACATGCAGTGGAATGACTCCTGACTTGAGACCACCTCCGCTCATGCCTGAACATGACATAATGTTCACTCAGCTTCTGTTTTCTAGACTGGCTGCAGAGCCTGACTAGCAAAGTCCTTGCTTCGGGTTATCTGATTCTTCCCTCAGTAGTGCTCCATGGGGAGCTGAGAATTTTGTAGTTTACATCGCACTCAGGAAAAAGATTTGCGGGAGGTGGGAAGTGGGAATGAGTACAAGGGAACATAACGGGATGTGGGAGGACTAGTGAGGAAAATGTGGCTTACCCCTCGTGGACTTCTCCGGCACCCGTGCGCCGGCACTGTGGAGCTGTCTGCGTCCCACGTGGACTCGAGGCTGGGCTAGGACTGGAGCAGCGGGATCGACGCGCTGGATCTGCCGGGGCAACCGGTGCGTCGGCGCGCGCTGGTGCATCTGCGGACTCTGCCGCCATCCCGCGTTCCGCCGCCTCATGGCCGACTCCGGGAGCTGCACAGCCGCCGCCTGAGCCCGCAGGTCCCGGCCTGCTCCTGACACCCGGAGCAAGGTCGTCTTCATCCTATGGACAAAAATAAAGCCGGTGGCACGTGGCTTCTCCTTCTATGACAGTTATTATTCTTCACTTTATTTCGTGGCAATTGATCATGAATTGACCTGTGATATGAATCAACCTACTGTGGCCCATTATTTACACTTCAAAAAACATTCGTTTTCTGATCCCAATGTCCCTTGAGGTCAGGGACATCGTCGTGTACGTCTTTGTTCACTATTGTAGTGATCACTGCACCCATCTCAGTAAAAAACGTGGGGGCACTCCTCCAATATATGTATGTACATATTTACTTTTAAATTATATACTTTACTTCTCTATTAATAAATTATGGGTTATGGATACTATAAAATGTAAACAAAAATTTAATTTTTAAGGAGAGATAAATATAAGTAGAAATTTTAATATTACTTCTCCAATCCCAATAATTTTCTTGCAAAACCCTGTGCAAAGTGCCCAACTCTAAGGATTACTCCTCTATAGCACTTAGTATATGGTGAGCTTTACTGATAGTAAATAATCACTATTTATTATCCTGACCTAAAATCATGCTTTTTACCACTGCCTCATAAGACTGTTATGAGGATTAAATAAGCTAATGTGCAGTCCTTAGAACAGTGATGGTGCACTGTAAACACTGTAGGTGTTAGCTATTATTATTATTACCTATCATTATATCCAGAAAAAGAAATCAAGTTATTAAATACCTAGGTAATTTGCCGTAAAACAGGGGGATAGAATCCAGTTCAGCCATTTAACATCCATAATTTCAATTTCTCTTTGGTCATCAACCAATAAGCAAGATTTTTTTTTTCTTTTTGGCGCATGCAAACATCTGACTTCACCAGATTCTCATGTTTTTCACAATATAAAAGAATCACCAATTTTGGACTATGCTGGTCTACAGTCTACAGCAGAAACCTAAAATCTTAGCAATTCTAAGTGAAGCACCAGACCACGCCTGGGCTGCCCTTAACAATGGGCAACTGGTCTGACTCAGCTAGGCCTCTGTGGTTAGAAGCTAGCTGGCCACTCACAGCCAGTCATATTATTCTCATGTGGGACATAAACCATCTCACAGAACAACAACATCAGACAAGGTCAGTCTGAGAAAACAATGGAGTGAGACACAACAAGGCCACCTCATAATTTTAAGCACCGACAAAAACAAGGTCACTGTTCCACACACAAAATATCAAACACACTTCTCTCCTGGCTAATAGCGACTGCTACTTCTCAGCCAATTAAAGCTTAGGTTTCACTCTAGGATACCTTCCCTATGGATACAGTTTCTAGAATTGCCACCGCATTCTGACAGCACCAAATCTGGAACAAATTCTGCTTGTTTGGACCTCCCCAAAATCAACCAACTAAGGAAACGGCTGTGGCTCAATTGGTTGGGCACCCGTTTTCCATATGGGAGGCCCCGTGTTTGATTACCGGGGCTTCCTGGTAAAGGCAAGCCGGCCTGTGCGGCATGGTGAGCTGACACAGCAAGATGACCCAACAAAGGGAGACAAGCAGACACAGAAAAACGCAAAGCAAATGGACACAGCGAGCACAAGCAGCAAGGGGTGTGTGTGTGTGTGTGTGTGTGTGTGTGTGTGAGAGAGAGAGAGAGATAAATAAATCTTTAAAAAAAAAATCAACCAACTAATTCCAAATCCTATAGCAAGTTCTTTCTAACACATTCTTACTGGGACAACTTGCTCAACTACAAATATGTTGTTTGGAAGGCAATAACAACAGTATTTTTAAAATGTGCCCTAGAGATAGACCCTCGACTTTAAGAACTCCTGTTCTTCCCATCTGTTTATTTGCCACTCCCCCAACTACAATTCCTTACACATACACACCCCTTCTGTGCTTCTCCCATAGTCCCTCCCTCCATCCCCTTGCTTAGATACCATTTCCCCACCCCAGAGATCCAGTTCCAACAGGTCTCTGGTGGTGTCAGGGAATTACGGTTTTAATAAGCTCACCAGGTGATTCTGATGCAGGTGGCCCTGAAAGCCAATACCCTAAGGTCACTATATACAGTACATTTAGTAGTTAAGAGTTTTCTGTTTTTGTAGTCATCAGCTGTGACCTTCGGCAAATTATTTAATCTGTTTGTGCCTCCTTTCTTCTTAATATCACCTTCATTGTATTAAATGAGTCAATAGTATTTATAATACATGTATTAAGTTAGTTAATACATATAAATCACTTACAATATACCTGTACATAGTAAATGATCAAAATGATTTTTGGTTTGGTTTTGTAAAAATCCTTTCTCTTTCTTGCCCCTATAGCCTATTTTCCTTTGAGATTTTGACCAGTCCCCCTAACTCCTTCCCCTACTTTGTGACCAGAGCAGAAACCGAATTAAAGAAGGTGTGGCAGTTTGAGATTATTTTATGAAACCCAAAAAGAGAAAGATTTTGTTTGTAAACTAATCTGTTCCTCAGGGTGTGACACTCTTTGCTTGCATTAAATTCATTTGAGGGGCCTTTGATTAAATTACTTGATAAGATTGCTTGATAAGACTACATCAGTGAGGCATGACTCAAGTTCAGCCCCTACCTCCTGCTGGGTCTGATATAAGGGGACTGAAAGGGACAGACACAGAGGGAAAAAAGAGCTCTGCCATTTTTCACTCTGCCATGTGACAGAAAAGAGAAGCTTAGGAGCTGAGACCCCAGGGAGAGATGAGCCTTATGCCTCATAGGTTGCAGCTGAAATCCAGAAGAAAGCAGAGCAGCCAAGCCTGAGAGAGGAAGCCCAGAGGGGAAAGCAGAGACTGGGCAGAGATCACTTGCCATCTTGCTTTAGCACATGGCAGCTGACTTCAGTGAGAAAGCACCTCTTATTGTGCCTTAAGTTGGACTTTTCACAGCCTTGGAACCTTAAGTTTCTATCCCAAGTAAATACCCTTTATAAAAACCAATGGGGGACTTCCGGGAAGATGGCAGACTAGTAAGACACGGGAATCTCTTCTCCAGAAAAATAGCTAGAGGACAGGCTGAAACAGCCCGAAAAAGATCTTCTAGGGTTTAGGACAGCAGGTGAAGGCTGCACACCACCCAGAGGAGAGAGGTTCAGAAGAGGGAAATCGCCACAACAGAGCCGTGAGTGGGAAGTAGCAGCTTCTGCTGCTGCTGGCACCCTCCCCCACACTCTTTAGAACTCTTGGGCCTCTGGGCCTGCGACCACAGACAAAGGGGGCTCCAGGGATCTACCACTCCCGGAAAGGGGAGAGAGAGGGACACAGCCTTAGGCTGACTCAGGTTCTGACCTGTAAATTTCCACACAGCGGTTTGCCCTGGGAGCCTAGGAAGGACTGGAGAAATCCAACCCTTGCAACCTCCCTCTCTCCTAGCCTGGACTAATTGTTGAAGACTCTATGGGAGAGGGAAGAGAGAGCCTGGGGCTGACCCTGCTTTTGACTCCCAGGTTTGGTCTGCCCTGTCCCAAGAGTCCTTTCAGGCCGGGTGGGGCTGCGCCATTGTTTGCCTTGGAGCCTGCAAGGGGCTAAAGATATACAAACCTCCCAATCTCCTCCTCTACTAACAGGGACTGATTGTTGAGGATTCAGAAGGGAGTGGAAATATTTCCTAGCTAGGAAAAGGGGGGCGCTACCAGAAAAGTCTGGAGAACTGTCTCAGAAAGTTTGAATCACAGGGCTCTTAGCCCCCAGACAGGAAGCTCTATCACATTGATCTGGTCTGTGTCACAACAAATACCCTCCGACCAGGCATTGAATTGAGAGTTGCCAACAAGCGCCATCTCCTGGCAGACCAAGGAAGTGCGCATAAGAAAATTAATAAGTAAGAGAGGCTTTTCCTGGCCTCTATAGCCTCCCTGCCCAAGGCCCTAGGAAACGACTCTGCAACCAATTACTGGGTCCAGTGCCCAGTTTTGAGCAGCTAGCAGAACAATCCTAACAATCAAGGTTGAGCCAAAAATCAAAGAGCGGTGGTAACTCACAGCCTCCTGCCACTAAAACCCCATAAAAGAAAAAGAGATAGAGCATCTAAGTAAAATACAAACTACCAGATGCCTAAGCACCAGCAAAAAATTACGAGCCTACACATTGGCATGTCCAATCTGATAAGCTAACTCTCCTGGAGCAAACCTGGTTTATCACCAGGCATTGCTTATCTGCGGTTCTGTGGGGTGCCTTCCATTGTTCCATTTTCTCAGAAATTTTTTGTCTTTTGGAAAATTCTTTCTTGGAAAAGGATCCCTCCTGTCAACACCCAGTGCAGGAGGCACCAGGAACCAAACCCAAGACCTCGCATGTGGTAGGTGGGAGCCCAACTGCTTAAGCCACATCTACTTCCCGGCCATTTTATTTTACTTAACATGCTCACCATCCCACAAGGCACAGGCCAGCATCCTACAGCAAATAATGACCCAGCTACAAATGTCATCAATGTCAAGGATGAGAAACCCAGCTGTGGACCCACTTCCAAATGTGTGGGAAACACAGGGAGAAGGATCCAGGAGAAGTAACTCTACAAGGAAAGAGACAAATCCAGAAGGCAGGGCATTCCACACAGGACAACATACCAGGCCTCTTCAACTCCTCGGATGGTGACTTGCAAGAGGGACGGCCCCCACCGGTCCGTCCTGAGCTCAAAGAGAACAAGGAAGGAGCAACCAAATGCAATGTGGGACCCTGGTTGGAATCCTGCTTCAAACAAACCAGACTTCCTGGGGACAAGTGGAGACGTTTGGATACAAAGCAGGGATTAGATGTTAAGAAATCATTACACTGGGACACTCTCTTTATTTTTAGAGACACACACAGACGTATTGAGGGGTGAAATGCCATATTGTCTGGAACTTGCTTAAAAATATAAAATCCAGGACCATAAAACTACTAGAGGAAGGTGTGGGGAGGCATCTTCGGAACCCTGTGGTGGGTGGTGGTTTCTTGGACCTTACGCCCAGGGCACGTGCAACAAAAGAAGGGATAGATGGATGGGACTTCCTCAAAGTGGAACACTTTTGCAACCTCACAGGACTTTGTTGGAGGGGTGGAGGGGCGGCCAACTCAATGGGGAAAATATTTGGAGATCACATATCTGATAAGGGTTTGGTATCCAGGATTTGTGGAGAGATGTTACAACTCAACAATAAAAAGACAAATGACCCAATTAAAAAATGGGTGAAAGACTTGAATAGACATTTCTCCAAAGAAGAAATACAAATGGCAAAAAAACACATGGGGAAATGCTCGGCATCGCTCATGATTAGGGAGGTGCAAATCAAGACTACAGTGAGGTGTCATTTCACACCTATCAGGGTGGCCACTGTTGAAGGGATGGAGAACTACAGGTGTTGGAGAGGATGTGGAGAGGTGGGGGCACATCTTCACTGTTGGTGGGAATGCAGGATGGTGCAGGCACTGTGGAGGACTGTCTGGCAATTCCTGGGGAGGTTGAATGTGGACTTGCCACATGATCCGGCAGTGCCACTGCTGAGTGTATGCCCAGAGGAACTGGGAGCAGTGGCGCGGGCGGGCATCTGCACACCAATGTTCATGGCCACATTGTTCACAATTGCCGGGGGTTGGGGGCAGCCCGGGTGTCCATCGAAAGATGAATGGGTGGACAGACTGTGGTCTATTCACACGGTGGAGTATTGTGCAGCTGTGGGAGGAGGTGAGGTCGTGGAGCATGTGGCAGCATGGATGAACCTGGAGGACATTGTGTTGAGTGAAGCAGGCCGGACACAGGGGGACAAATACTGTATGAATGCATTACTATGAACCAAATATATTGTGTATTGTTTGATTAAAAAGGGAAATTTATATGTATCCATTGCATTTGGTTGAGAAATGTATATATTTATTCATCTGTGTTTAATTTTTAGTTTTTGATTGTTTGTGTTTTCAATTATTCAATGTACAAAGTGAAGTTGAAGAAAAAGAAAAAAAAGAAAAAAAAATTACGAGCCATACTAAGAAAATAGAAGACATGGCCCAAGAAAAGGAATACCGCAAAGTCCCAGAAGAGATGCAGAATTTGAGAGAACTAATCAGTGAGATGAGCACAAATTTCCAAAATCAAATTAATGAGATGAAAGAGAATATAGTTAAAGAGATAAATGACATCAAGAAGTCATTGAGCAAATGCAAAGAAAAATTTGAAATCCTGAACAGAAAAGTAACGGAGTTCATGGGAATGAAAGACACAATAGGTGAAGTCAAAAATACGTTTGAGGGGTCGGATGTGGCTCAACTGGTTGGGCGTCCGTCTCCCATATGGAGGGACCCGGGTTCGATCCCCGGGACCTCCCGGTAGAAAAAAAAAAACAAAAACAAACAAACAAACAAACAAAAAAAATACGTTTGAGGCATACAACAGCAGACTCGAAATGATAGAAGAAAGAATAAGTGATACCGAAGACAGAGCAGCTAAAATTGAAGAGAGAAAAGAATGGAAAAAATTGAGCAGGGGCTCAGAGAGTTGAATGACAACACAAAACACAAGAACATACGTGTCATGGGAGTTCCAGAAGGGGAAGAGAAAGGAAAAGGGGCAGAAAGAGTATTTGAGGAAATAATAGCTGAAAATTTCCCAACTCTCACGAAAGAAATGAACTTGCATGTCCAAGAAGCACACCGTACCCCAATGAGAATAAATCCAAATAGACCTACGCCAAGACACATATTATTCAGAATGTCAAGTGTAAAAGATAAAGAGAAAATTCTCAGAGCAGCAAGAGAGAAGCAAACGATCATGTACAAAGGACGTCCAGTAAGACTTAGTGCAGATTTCTCTTCAGAAACCATGGAGGCAAGAAGACAGTGGTATGATACAATTAGGAAACTGAAAGAGAAAAGCTGCCAGCCGAGAATTCTTTTTTTTTTTTTTTTTTTTTAAAGATTTTATTTATTTATTCATTTATCCCCCCCCTTGCTGCTTGTGCTCGCTGGGTCAGCTAACCACGCCACGCGGGCGGGCTTGCCTTCACCAGCCGGGGCCTCCCATATGGTAAACGGGAGCCCTACTGATTGAGCCACAGCCGCTTCCCGCCGAGAATTCTTTATCCAGCAAAACTATCCTTCAAATATGAAGGTGAATATAAAGTATTCACAAACAAACAGAAACTAAAAGAGTTTGCAAAAAAGAATCCACCTTTGCAGGAAATATTAAAGGAAGCCTTAGAACGTGAAAGAAAAAGACAGGAGAGAGAGGCTTGGGGGAGAGTATAGAAGAAAGAATAGCAGAAAGGATAACCAAAAGAGTAAAAAGAGAGACAAAAACAAGATGACATATGAAAACCAAAGAGTAAAATGGAGGAAATAAATAGTGCATTTTCAGTAATATCATTGAATGTGAATGGATTAAATCCCCCAATCAAAAGATACAGGCTGATAGAATGGATAAAAAAACATGAGCCATCCATATACTGCTTACAAGAAACTCACCTCAGACCCAAGGATACAAACCGGCTGAAAGTAAAAGGTTGGAAAAAGATACTCCATGCGAATAGTAAACAGAAAACAGCAGGGGTAGCTATACTAATATCAGACAAAACAGACTTCAAATGCAAAAAAGTAACAAGAGATGTGGAAGGCCATTATATATTAATAAAAGGGATGATCCTCTACGAAGATATAACAGTCATAAATATCTAAGCACCTAACCAGGGTGCCCCAAAATATATGAGACAAACTCTGGCAAAACTGAAGGGAGAAATAGACATTTCTACAATAATTGTTGGAGACTTCAACACCCCTCTCACATCATTAGATAGAACAACTAGACAGAAGATCAACAAGGAAACAGAGAACTTGAACAATATGATCAATAAGTTAGACCTAATAGACATATACAGAACACTGCATCCAAACTCAGCGGGTTATACATTCTTCTCAAGTGCCCATGGATCTTTCTCCAGGATAGACCACATGTTAGGTCACAATACAGCTCTCAATAAATATAAAAAGATTGAAATTATACAAAGCACCTTCTCAGATCATAATGGAATGAAACTAGAATCAATACAGACAGGAAAAAAGTAAATTTGCGAATGTGTAGAGACTGAACAACACACTCCTAAATATTCAGTGGGTCAAAGAAGAAATTGCAAGTGAAATCAGTAATTATATTGAGACAAATGAAAATGTGAACACAACGTATCAAAACTTATGGGATAGGGGGACGGATGTGGCTCAAATGGTTGGGTGTCCGTCTCCCATATGGAAGGACCTGGGTTCGATCCACGGGACCTCCTGGTTAAAAAAAAAAAAAAAAACTTATGGGATACAGCGAAGGCAGTCTTGAGAGGGAAATTTATAGCCCTAAATGCCTATATTAAGAAACAAGAAAGAGCTAAACTCAAAGATTTAACTGAACAACTTGAGAAACTAGAAAAAGAACAGCAAACCAATCCCAAAGCAAAAAGAAGGAAAGAAATAATAAAGAATTAGAGCAGAAATAAATGAAAATGAGAACAGAAAAACAATAGAGAAAATCAACAAAACCAAAAGTTGGTACTTTGAGAAGATCAATAAAATTGACAAACCCCTCGCTAGACTCACAAAGAAAAAAAGAGAGAAGATGCAAATAAATACAATCAGAAATGAAAGGGGGGAAATTACAAATGACCTCACAAAAATAAAAAGAATCATAAGAGGATATTATGAGAAACCATATGCCAACAAACTAGACAACCTAGATGAAATGGACAAATTTCTAGAAATGCATAACCAACCTACACTGACACAACAAGAAATACAAGAACTTAAGAAACCAATCACAATTAAGGAGACTGAATCCGTCATCAAAAATCTCCCAGCAAAGAAAAGTCACAGGTGAATTCTACCAAGCATTTCGAAAAGAATTAACACCAATCCTGTTTGAACTCTTCCAAAAAATTGAAGAGGACAGAAAATTACCCCACACATTTTATGAAGCCAACATCACCCTAATACCAAAGCCAGATAAAGATTCCAAAAGAAAAGAAAATTACAGACCAAACTTTCTAATGAACATAGATGCAAAAATTCTCAACAAAATACTTGCAAATTGAATCCAACAGCATATCAAAAGACTTATACATCACGACCAAGTGGGGATTTATTCCTGGTATGCAAGGATGGTTCAACATAAGAAAATCAATCAATGTAATACACCACATTAACAAGTTGAAGGAAAAAAACCACATGATCATCTCAATAGATGCAGAAAAGGCATTCGACAAAATCCAACATCCTTTTTTGATAAAAATACTTCAAAAGATAGGAATAAAAGGAAAATTCCTCAATATGATAAAAGGCATATATGAAAAACCCACAGCCAACATCATACTCAATGGGGAAAGGTTGAAAGCTTTCCCCCTAAGATCAGGAACAAGACAAGGATGCCCACTGTCACATTGTTATTCAACATTGTACTAGAAGTTCTAGCTAGGGCAATTAGACAAGACAAAAAAATTAAAGGCGTCCAAATAGGAAAAGAGGAAGTAAAACTCTCACTGTTTGCAGATGACATGATCCTGTATTTAGAAAATCCTGAAGTATCCACAACAAAGCTACTTGAACTAATAAATGAGTTCAGCAAAGTGGCAGGATACAAGATCAACACGCAAAAATCAGTAACATTTTGTACACTAGTACTGAACAATCTGAGGAGGAAATCAGGAAGAAAATTCCATTTCCAATAGCAACAAAAAGACTCAAATACCTAGGAGTTAATTTAACCAAAGAAGTACAGGACCTTGCAGAAAACTACAAAACAATGCTAAAAGAAATTTAAAAAGACCTAAACAAATGGAAAGACATTCCATGTTCATGGATTGGAAGAATAAATATAGTGAAGATGTCAATCTTGCCCAAACTGATTTATAGATTCAATGCAATACCAATCAAAATCCCACTAGCTAAAAAAAAAAAAAAAAGAAAATCCCAACTTACTTACTTATTTTACAGAATTAGAGAAGGCAATTACCAAATTCATTTGGGAGGGTAAGTGCACTCGAATAGCCAAAAGTATTCTAAAAAAGAAGAGCAATGTGGGAGGAATTTCACTGCCTGACCTTGAAACATATTACAAAGCTACAGTGTTCAAAACAGCATGGTACTGGCATAAAGATAGACACATCGATCAGTGGAATAGAATTGAGAATCCAGAAATAAACCCTCACCTATACAGTCAACTGGTTTTTGACAAACCTACCAGGCCTACGCTAATGGGAAAAAACAGTCTCTTCAACAAATGGTGTTGGGAGAACTGGATATCTATAACCAAAAAAATGAAATAGGACCCCTATCTCACCCCCTATACAAGAATCAACTCAAAATGGATCAAAGAGCTAAATATAAAAGCCAGGACCATAAAACTACTGGAAGAAAATGTAGGGAAACATCTTCAAGACCTTGTAGTAGGTGGTGGTTTCTTGGACCTTACACCCAAAGCACGTGCAACAAAAGAAAAAGTAGATAAATGGGACCTCCTCAAAATTAAACACTTTTGCACCTCACAGGACTTTGTCAGAAGGGTGAAAAGGCAGCCGACTCAATGGGAAAAAAAATTTGGAAATCACATATCTGATAAGGGTTTAATATCCAGGATATATAAAGAGATGTTACAACTCAACAATAAAAAGACAAATGACCCAATTAAAAAATGGGCCAAAGACTTCAATAGATATTTCTCCGAAGAAGAAATACAAATAGCAAAAAAGCACATGAGGGGGACCTATGTGGCTCAAATGGTTGGGCATCCATCTCCCATATGGAGGGACCTGGGTTCGATTCCTGGAACATCCTGGTAAAAAACAAACAAAACAAACAAAACAAAACAAACAAAACAAAACAAAAAAACACATGAAGAAATGCTCAACATCACTCATGATTAGGGAAATGCAAATCAAAACTACAATATCATTTCACACCTATCAGAATGGCCACTATGAAAAAGACAGAGAACTACAAGTGTTGGAGAGGATGTGGAGAGATAGGAACACTTCTTCACTGTTGATGGGAATGCAGGATGGTACAACCACTATGGAGGACTGTTTGGCAGTTCCTAAGGAAATTGAATATAGACTTGCCACGTGACCCTGCAATACCACTACTGGGTATATACCCAGAAGAACAGGGAGCAGTGACAAGAACAGACATTTGCACACCAATGTTCATAGCCACATTATTCACCATTGCCAAAAGTTGGAAACAACCCAGGTGTCCATGAACAGATGAATGGATAAACACACTGTGGTCTATTCACACAATGGAATATTATTCAGCTGTAAGAAGAAATGAAGTCATAAAGCATATGACAGGGAAACGGATGTGGCTCAAAAGGTTCGACGTCCGTCTACCATATGGAGAGACCGGGGTTCGATCCCCGGTACCTCCCGGTAAAAAAAATAAAAAAATAAAAAAATAAAACATATGGCAACATGGATGAACCTGGAGGACATTATGTTGAGTGAAGCAAGCCAGACACAAAAGGACAAATACTGTATGAATGCGTTACTATGAACCAAATATATTGTGTAATATATTGTTTGATTAAAAAAAAAATTTTATATGTATTCATTAGATTTAATTGAGAAATGTATATATTTATTCATCTGTGTTTACTTTTTAGTTTTTAATTGTTTATATTTTCAATTATTAAATGTACAAAATAAAGTTAAAAAAAAACAAAAACAATGCATTTCTAGTATTTTGCATTGGAAACCCTTTGGTAAACTAGAACACAAAGGATTCAGCCTGATTGCCCATTTTCCTACTCTGTGGGTTGAAATAGTATTACTCATTTTTTGTTTTGTTTTTTTTTAACTTTTTTTTTTTTAAAGATTTTATTTTATTTATTCATTTATCCCCCCCCCTTGCTGCTTGTGCTCGCTGGGTCAGCCAACCACGCCGTGCGGGCGGGCCTGCCCTCACCAGGAGGCCCCGGGAACTGAAACCGGGGCCTTCCATATGGTAAACGGGAGCCCTACTGATTAAGCCACAGCCGCTTCCCTTTTAACTTTTATTTTTATTTTTTTATGTAGTGATTTGTTTATTTTTTAAAAGATACCTTAATTACATAAATGTTACACAAAAAATATAGGGATTCCCATATGCCCCACTCCTCACACCTCCCACACCCTCCCACATAAACATCTTTCATTAGTGTGGCACATTCATTGCAATGATGCTTTAGGACTCACAGCTACAGTGCACTGATATGTTTAGCAAGAAAACAGAATAAAGCAATATTGCTTAAAAAATTATTTTTGGAACCACACATCCTTGAAATTCAAATCATTTTCTGGTTTAGCTGTCTCAGCAAAACATATTCCTTTTGTTTAGTGTGTTGTAGGTGTGGTGTAGACATAGCCTTTAAAGACTTACAGAGAACTCCAGATACCTTTTGATCTCATCCTGTAACTTCCAAGAAAACTCCTTCACCACCATGTGCTCTTCACAAAGTCGAAGAAAACTATCTTCCAATTCCTCCCTGCTCATCTTATTTAAGGGTGGTTGAGTTTTTATATTCTTACCTAAAGTACCAGGAGAGGGCAAAGGATATTCTTTTTTTAACCCCATCTTGTCCAGAGGGCTCAAAACCATCTTGAGTAGAGATATTTAAGAGGAAATTCAGGAAGTACATGGAAAAGGTTACTAATGGACCTCTGGAGGCTCCTTTTCATGTCATTTCAGCATAAGGTATGACAGTATCTCGTCTAGAAAGTAAATTCTCTTGACAAAAATATCAAATTGGGCTTTCAGTCTACTTAATTTTTCTTTTTAGTCTACTCTTCTATTTTTTTTTTTTTTTTAGGAGGTACTCAGGATTGAACCCAGGACCTCATACATGGAAAGCAGGTGCTCAACCACTGAGCTACATCTGCTCCTGAATGAGAGTTGGGTTGTTTGTTTGTTTGTTTGTCTGTATGTTTAGGGATTGAACCTGGGACCTCATACATGGGAAGCAGGCACTCAACCACTACATCGCTTCCTACTCTTCTATTTTTTTTTCTCCTAATTGGATAATTTGGATCTAAACAGGGTTGTGCTCACAACCATCTTCAACCCCCTAGTAAGGTAATCAAAAATAATAAGGTGGGGGGAGTGGATGTGGCTCAAGCAGATGAGCACCCACCTTCCACATAGGAGGTCCCGGGTTTGGGTCCCGATGCCTCCTAAAGAAGACAAACAAACAACAAGCAGACAACAAGCAAAAAAACAAAACAAAATAATGAGGGAAGTAGATGTGGCTCAAGCAGTTGGGTGCCCACCTTCCACATGGGAAGTCGCAGATTTGGTTCCCATTGCCTCCTAAAATAGACGAGCAAGACAGTGAACTGATGAGAAGGGCTGGTGCAGTGAGCTGACACAATGAGATGATGCAATGAGATGATGCAACAAGGAGACACAATGAGGATACACACTAAAGAGACACAATGACAGATACAACTAGCAGGGAGCTGATGTGGCCCAAGCAGTTGGGCATCTCCCTCCCACATGGGAGGTCCCAGATTTGGTTCCCGGTACCTACCAAAAGAAGATGAGCAGATACAGAGAGCACATAACAAGCAAACAGTGAGCACAAAGAATGGCAAGGGGAATAAACAAATAAATCTTTAAAAAAGACAAAAACAATGGGCAAGGCAACTAGTGCAAACAATGAGCAAAAACAACAAACAGACAAGGGTGTCATCTTGGGGGGGGGGTTGCAGCTAATAAGGTAATTACCCAAGACCTATCTCATTTGTCTTTGTCTTCTAGAGAAATTGTGCCCAAAGTTGCCTCCTTGAAATAGAGATTTTGCTTGGTCTAAGCACAGGAAAAGTAAAGAACATTTTTCAAATGTTCACTGGCCCAAGGTCAGCTCTGATCTCATGGTGAATGAGAGTCATCCTAAAATACCAGAGTCAAAACACAGTCCTGGGGGTCGGATGTGGCTCAACTGGTTGGGCGTCCGTCTCCCATATGGAGGGACCCAGGTTCGATCCCCGGGACCTCCCGGTAAAAAAACAAAACAAAACAAAACAAAACAAAAAAAACACAGTCCTTTCCCTTGCTGGGAACAACAAGGGCTGAGAGCTTTGATCTCAAAGACCACCTCTGTCACTACTACCACCTCTCTATTAGAAATGATGACAAAGAGATTAAAAGTTGTTTTCAAACAATCAATTTTACTGATATATGTTAATAAAGCATAAATCTATCCAAAGAGTGCAATCAGTGGTATTTGGTATAATCACCTAATTGTGCATTAATCACTAAGATTTTTTTTTTTAAGTTTTGTTGAGGTAGAAATGATATGCAATACTCTGCACATATTCAAAATGCACAATTTTGGGAAGCAGATGTGGCTCAAGCAGTTGAGCATCCACCTACAACATGGGAGGTCCCAGGTTCAGTTTCCTGTGCCTACTAAAGAAGACAGCAAGACAGTGAGCTAATGTGATGGGCTGGTGCATTGAGCTGAAGCAATGAGATGATGCAATGAAGAATAACCATGAGGAAACACAATGAGAGACACAACAAGCAGGAGCAGAGGTGGGTCAAGCCATTGGATATCTCCCTCCTACATGGTAGGTCCCAGATTTGGTTCCCAGTGCCTCTTAAAAAGAACATGAACACACAATGAAAGACACAGAGAGCAGACTGCAAGTGTAAAACAATGAGGGGGGGGAATAAAAATAAATAAATAAAATGTACAATTTGATTAATTTTGACATATGTATAGATCTGTGAAAACATAACCATAATTATAATGAACATATCCATAATATTCCAAGCTTACTTTAACCCTTTATTAATCCAACCTTTCCCACCCCACTCAGAGGCTGAAAACCCCAACTTTTTCCCTAAGCAACCCCTAATGTGCTTTATGTCACTATCAATTAGTTAGTATTTTCTAGAAATTTATATAAATGGAAATACTTTAGCATTATGGATTACTTCAAGGAAGATGGTAGATTAGAAAGACATGGGACTTTCTTCTCTTCCAGAAAAATAGATAGAGGACAGGCAGAAAAAGCCTGGAAAAAATGTTCTAGAGTTTAGGTAGGATACCAGGGGAAGGCTGGACATCACCAGAAAAGAGAAGAACACAGGAAAAAAATGTTGATGGGAAGACTGTGAGCAGAAGATGCAGCTACAGTCACTGATACCTTTCCCCCACCCTATGAGAAGACAATTTTGAATTCTCTGGCCTTGGGCCAACAGCTACAGACAGAGGAGGCTGCAGGGATCCACCTCCCCAGGAAATGGAAGGAAGAGACATAGCCTAAGGCTGATTCGGTTTTTACCTAACAAATTTGGTCTGCTGTATCCCACAAACCCTTCCAGGAGGGTTGTGCCATTGTTTGCCCTGGGAGCCAGCCTGGGACTAAAGAGATCTGACCTTCTCAATCACTCACCCTACTAACTGGGACTAGTTGTTGAGGTCACAGAAGGAAGTGGAATTATTCTCTACCCAGAAAAAAGGAGGAGGCTGCCAGCAAAGGTTGGAGAACAGCCTCTTAGGAAGTTTGAATACGAGGCTCCAAATAGCCTCTGGGCAGGATCCTCTGTTACACTGTCTTGGTTGGTGTTGCAGGGAAAAGTACCAGGCTTTGAACTGAGAGGACCACCAGCAGACCAACGAAGTGCATGTGAGGAAACTGAAAGTAAGAGAGGCTTTTTCTGGCCCTTACAGCCTCCTGCCCCAAGACCCTTTACAGCGAATCTGCAACCCATTACTGGGTATAGGACCCCAGAATTGAGGAACTAACAGGAAAAATCATAAAGACCTAGAAGAGGTTGAACCAAGAATCAAAGAACAGCAGTAACACATAGCCTCCTGCCACTAAATCCCTACAAAAGAGAGAGAAATTAAGCATCAGAGAAAACTCACCATCCTAATCACATATCTAGACATCAGCAAAAAATTGCAAGCCATACTAAGAAAATGGAAGAAATGGCCCAAGCAAAGGAATATATCGAAGCCCCAGATGAGACACAGGATTTGAGAGAACTAATTAGCAAGATGAGCACAAATTTCCAAAATCAAATTAATGAGTTGAAAGACAATATGGCTAAAGAGATAAATGATGAAATCAAGAAGACATTGAGTCCTTTTCCGGTCACGGCACCGCGGGGTGAGGAGCTCGTGTCTACGCTCGCAACCATGCCGTCCAAGGGCTCGTTGCAGTCTGTGCAGGTCTTCGGACGCAAGAAAACGGCTACAGCCGTGGCGCACTGCAAACGGGGCAACGGCCTGATCAAGGTGAATGGGCAGCCCCTGGAGATGATCGAGCCCCACACGCTGCAGTACAAGCTGCTGGAACCCGTTCTGCTTCTGGGCAAAGAGCGGTTTGCTGGTGTGGACATCCGTGTCCGTGTGAAGGGTGGTGGTCACGTGGCCCAGATTTATGCGATCCGCCAGTCCATCTCCAAAGCCTTGGTGGCCTATTACCAGAAATACGTGGATGAGGCTTCCAAGAAGGAGATCAAAGACATCCTCATCCAGTATGACCGGACCTTGCTGGTGGCTGACCCACGTCACTGCGAATCCAAGAAGTTCGGAGGCCCCGGAGCCCGTGCCCGCTATCAGAAATCCTACCGATAAGCCTGCTACAAGGAGCAGCGTTCACCTTTATAATAAACAAGGGTTGTGGGACTTGAAAAAAAAAAAGAAGAAGAAGAAGACATTGAGTGAACGCAAAGAAGAATTTGAAATCCTGAACAGAAAAGTGACAGAGCTCATGGAATGAAAGAGACAATTGGCGAGATAAAAAACACATTACAGGTATACAACAGTAGACTCGAAATGATAGAAGAAAGAATAAGTGGCACAGAAGACAGAACAGTTGAAATTGAAGAGAGAAAAGAACAGAGAGGGAAAAGAATTAAAAAAATTAATCAGGGGTTCAGAGAGTTGAATGACAACATGAAATGCAACATCATACATGTCATGTGAATTCCAAAAGGAGAAGAGAAGAGAAAAGGGGCAGAAAGAGTATTTGAGGAAATAATGGTTGCAAATATCCCAACTGTCATGAGAGAAATAAACTTGCATATTCAAGAAGCACAGCATTCCCCAATAAGAGTAAATGCAAATAGACTTACTACAAGACATGTACCACTCAGAATTTCAAATGTCAAAGATAAAGAGAGGGAAGTGGATGTGGCTCAAGTGTTTGGGCATCGTCTACCATATGGGAGGACCTGGGTTCAATCCCCAGGACCTCCTGGTAAAAAAAAAAAAAAGGCAAGCAGATGAGCCACACAGCAAGATGATGATGCAACAAAATGAGAGACGCAGGGCAGAGTCAAGGCAAGATGCACCAGAAACCAGGAATGGAGGTCCCTAGGGTCAATCCTGGTGAAGCCTGGAGGAGAAAAATGAGAAGAGAAGGCAAGAAACAGACACAGAAGATCACCCAGTGAATGGACACAGACAGCAAGCAAGAGGGGGGGGAGAACGACTCATAAAACTGTACACCAAAAAATAATAATAAAGTCAATTTAAAAAAAAAGATAAAGACAAAACTCTGAGAGCAGCAAGGAAGAATCAAACTATCATAGACAAAGGACACCCAGTAAGACTTAGTGCAGATTTCTCATCAGAAACCCTGGAGGCAAGAATACAGTGGTATTGGGAAATGGATGTGGCTCAAGAGGTTCGGCATCCGTCTACCATATGGAGAGACCGGGGTTCGATCCCCGGTACCTCCCAGTGAAAAAAAAAAAAAAAAGAATACAGTGGTATGATACAATTAGGATACGGAAAGAGGAAAAACTGACACCCAAGAATTCTTTATTCAACAAAATTGTCCTTCAAATATGAAATTGGGTTTAAAATATTCACAAACAGAAACTAAGAGCATTCGTAAAAAAGAATCCATCTTTGCAGGAAATATTATAGGGAGCCCAAAAGAAAAAGACAGGAGAGAGAGGTTTAGAGCAGAGTGTAGAAGGCAAGACTAGCAGAAAGGATAACCAAAAGAGTAAAAAGACAAATGAAAATAAGATATGACATATGAAAACCAAAGAACAAAATAGTGGAAGTAAATAACACATTTACATTAAAATCATTGAATGTGAATGGATTAAATCCCCCAATCAAAAGATATAGACTGACAGAATGGATAAAAAAATATGAGCCATCCATATGCTGCCTACAAGAGACTTAACTTAGACTCAGGATACAAACTAGCTGCAAGTGAAAGGTTAGAAAAAGATACTCCACACAAACTGTAACCAACATGAACAGGGGTAGCTATACTAATATGGGATAAAACAGATTTTAAATGCAAAAAAATTATAAGAGATACAGAAGGCAATTATATATTAATAAAAGGGATAATCCACTAGGAAGAAATAACAGTCATAAATATCTATGCACCTAATCAGGGTGCCCGAAAATACATGAGGCAAGGACTTCCAGGAAGATGGAGGACTAGTAAGACACAGGAATCTCTTCTCCAGAAAAATAGCTAGAGAACAGGCTGAAACAAACCTATCAAGCCCACACTAATGGGAAAAAACAGTTTCTTCAACAAATGGTGTTGGGAGAAAGGATATCTATAACCAAAAGAATGAAAGAGGACCCCTATCTCACCCCCTATACAAGAATCAACTCAAAATGGATCAAAGATGGGAAGCGGCTGTGGCTCAATCAGTAGGGCTCCCGTTTACCATATGGGGGGCCCCGGGTTCGGTTCCCGGGGCCTCCTGGTGAAGGCGGGCCCGCCCGCACGGCGTGGTTGGCTGACCCAGCGAGCACGAGCAGCAAGGGGGGGATAAATAAATAAAATCTTAAAAAAAAAAAAAAAAATGGATCAAAGATCTACATATAAAAGCCAGGACCATAAAACTACTAGAAGAAAATGTAGGGAAACATCTTCAAGACCCTGTAATAGGTAGAGGTGTCTTGGACCTTACACACAAAGCACGTGCAACAACAACAAAACAAAAAATAGATAAATGGGACCTCCTCAAATTAAACACTTTTGCACTTCACAGGACTTTGTCAAAAGAGTGAAAAGGCAGCCAATTCAAAGGGAAAAAAATATGCGGAAATCACATACCTGATAAGGGTTTAATATCCATGATATATAAAGAGATGTTACAACTGAACAATAAAAAGACAAACAACCCAATTTAAAAATGGGCAAAAGACTTGAAAAGACATTTCTCCAAAGAAGAAATACAAATGGAAAAAAAAAACACATGAAGAAATGCTCAACATCACTCACGATTAAGGAAATGCAAATCAAAACTACAATGAGATATCACTTCACACCTATCAGAATGGCCACAATTAAAAAGACAGAGAACTACAAGTGTTGGAGAGGATGTGGAGAGATAGGAACACTTCTTCACTGTTGGTGGGAATGCAGAATGGTACAGCCACTATGGAGGACTGTTTGGCAGTTCCTAAAGAAGTTGAATATAGACTTGCCACATGACCCGGCAATACCACTGCTGGGTATATACCCAGAAGAAATGAGAACAGTGACACGAACAGACATCTGCACACCTATGGTCATAGCAACATTATTGACCATTGCCAAAAGTTAGAAACAACCCAGGTGTCCATCAACAGATGAATGGATAAACAAAACTGTGGTCTATTCACACGATGGAATGTTATGCAGCTGTAAGAAGAAATGAAGTCGTAAAGCATATGACAACATGGATGAACCTGGAGGACATTATGTTGAGCGAAGCAAGCCAGACACAAAAGGACAAATACTGTATGACTGCACTACTATGAACTAAATGCATTGTGTAAACTCATGGAGCTAATAACTAGAATATGGGTCACCAGAAAATAGAATGAGGTTAGAGAATGTAAAGCTGAGGGTTAATCTGTGCAGAACTGATAAAAAAAAAAAAAAAAAAGGCTGTTTATTAATCTTTGGAAAAGAATAGAAAACGTGAAAGCACAACATAGTGTTTGTAACTAGCAGTACAATTATATGGGCATAACAGTGGTTGAACGGGAAAGTCTAAGGTCATGTATATGACTAGAAGGAAAGCTAAAAAAATATAACATGAGACTATATAGCATAGTAAAACCTCATGTGACATATGAAGATGGGTAATATTGCATATAAGGCTGTTTTTCTTTGAAGCCGAACAAATGTTTGTTAATGTTATAAGATGTTACTATCAGGCAAAAAAAACAAACAAAAACAAAAACAAAAACTACACATTATGATAAGTGAAAGAAACCAGACACAAAATACTATATAGTGTATAATTTCACGTATATAAAATGTAAATACAAATCAATTTATAAAGATGGAATTAGATTAATGGTTATGTAGGGCTGGGGATACAGAGAGATTGACAGATGACTGCTAAGGGGTGTGGAGTTTTTTTTTTTTTTTGGAGTAATGAAGTTTTTCTAAAAGTTTTTGTAGTGATGAATGTGCAACACTGTGATTATAATAAAAGCCAATGAGGGAAGTGGCTGTGGCTCAATCAGTAGGGCTCCCATTTACCATATGGGAGGCCCCGGGTTCGGTTCCCGGGGCCTCCTGGTG
>JAKSZT010054558.1:615340-781909 GCA_026826555.1 Tolypeutes matacus
AAAAAAAAAAAAAAAAAAAGCCAATGATTGTACACTTTGGATAGACTGTATGGTTTATGACTATATCTCAGTAAAACTACTTAAAAAAAACACACATTTTTGTGCAGCACTATTATGTAATTGATTTTAAATGCTAATTTTATTGTAAGTTTTATTTCTTTACAACTCCAAAATGTGTATTTGTTCTCAGTCCTAACTGGTGTACAATAGTATGGTTACCTGCCCATGATTAAAAAGCATCAGGCATTAAAAAATTATGTATTAAGACATTTTTTAATTATGACATCATCAAATTTTCACTGACTAGTTTTAACATCCATTGACACTTCTTGCCTGGATTAAATACTACCATGTTAACCAAACAGTGATTTTTCTATTTTCATCATCCTTCATGTAAATTATACTGTATTCTGCTCTTTTTTCTTTCTTTTAAAAATTTCTAAAAATTTTAAAAGGAGAATGGCAACATTTATGAGTGTCTATTATATAAAATTTCTATGGAAAAAAATTGTTGAGTTGGAAATTAACTTGGAAATGTAACCTAGAGGCTCTCTCTTTTGCTTCTTTTTCTATTTAATTTATCTTCTCAAAGATGGAGAGAGAAATTCAGATACCGATAGAAAAATATTTTTCTAATGTTGACATTTTAAATAATAGAGCTTAATTTGATAAAATTTGACCACAGAAGGATTATTATTTTCCTTTGGAATTGGTGAAATCAGAAAGAAAAAAAAATAGAATTAATTTTGAATGTGTGCATTGAAAAAATAAATAGTCTCTTATTGTGGTCTTATCTTTATCACATCAGAAGTTTTTCTTCCATGAAAATAGTTTCTAAGATAGATTCAAGGGAAGCGGCTGTGGCTCAATCAGTAGGGCTCCCGTTTGCCATATGGGAGGCCCCGGGTTCGGTTCCCGGGGCCTCCTGGTGAGGGCAAGCCCGCCCGCACGGCGTGGTTGGCTGACCCAGCAAGCACAGGCAGCAAGGGGGGGATAAATGAATAAATAAATAAAATCTTTAAAAAAAAAAAAAGATAGATTCAAGACTGCTTAGAAATAAAAAAAGATACAATTTCCAAAACAATGAGCTTACAAAATTATGCAGCTGATTGCTAGGCATATTTAGTTTAACAGGAAAGTACGGTCACTGAGGAGGAAACTTGAAACATGACCATATGAAAATCTTAATTTATAACAAAGTTCTTTACTTCATTTACTTTTAGCTATTTAATAAATACTGGAAGGGAAATTAGATACAGTTTGTTATAAAACCCAGAGGGAAGCGGCTGTGGCTCAATCAGTAGGGCTCCCGTTTACCATATGGGAGGCCCCGGGAACCGAACCCGGGGCCTCCTGGTGAAGGCAAGCCCGCCGGCACAGTGTGGTTAGCTGACCCAGTGAGCACAAGCAGCAAGGGGGGAATAAATGAATAAATAAAAAAAATCTTTAAAAATAAAAAAATAAAAAAAGTAAAAAAATAAAACCCAGAAAAGTTTCTTTCTCCAAAAAGTTATCTTGTGGCTCATTCCTTTTGTCCCTTCTTCCAAGCCTCCTTACAGTACTGGAAAAAACATTAAGTTATTTTAGACTTTTGATTAGATAAGTGGTTTCCAAACTGACTGGACTCTCCAAGTAGGTAGCTCATATACAGGCTTTTCCTATCACCAGAACTATGAAAACTATCTCAGCCAGTTTATGTTTCACATGCTTTATTCAGGGAACAGGTAATGCTTTGAGAAGTACAAAATCCCTTACTGTGCACTGCTGAAGAGCGCTGTTAACATAGTAGGTTTTTCATTTATTAAAGTATCATGATTCATTTAGCATTGACAATTGAAGGAGTTCTATTTATTAGGTGGCTTTGGTTACCTCCTAGCTCAAGTAGGCCTATTTTTTTTTTTTTTTTTTTTTATGTTTTATTGTTAAATATGTCATACAAATGAAAACACAACAGATCAAAAAGCTAAAGCAAGGATTATAGGGAAATTTATAGCTGTAAATGCCTACCTTAAGAAAGAAGAAAGATAACAAGTAACTTAACCTGTCACTTTAAGCAACTGGAAAAAGAAGAGTAAACTAAAACCGAAGTAGGCAGAAGGAAGAGAAGGAAGGAAATAATAAAGATTAGAGCTAAATAAATGAAATCAAGAATAGAATGAAAAGAGAAAAATCAGTGAAACCAAAGTTGGTTCTTTGAAAGAGCAACAAAATTGACAAGCCTTCCTCTACATTGACCAAGAAAGAAAGAGAGAAGACTCAAATTTACTAAAATCAGGGATAAATAAGGAGAATCACTACCAGTCTTACAGAAATAAAAAGGCTTATAAGGGAATAATATGATCAAACTGAATACCAACAAATTAGGCAACCTAGAGGAAATGGACAAATTCCTAGAAAAACACAAGCTACTAAAGTGACTCAAGAAGAAACAGAGCATCTGAATAGACTTATATGAAGAAATTGAGTTAGTAATCAAAAAACTTTTGGGGTCGGATGTAGCTCAACTGGTTGGGCGTCCGTCTCCCATATGGAGGGACCCGGGTTCGATCCCTGGGACCTCCCGGTAAAAAAAAAAAACTTTCCACAAAAGAAAATCCCAGGCCCAGATGACTTCACTGGTGAATTCTACCAAATGTTTAAAGAAGAATTAACTCATATCCCTCACAAATTCTTCCAAAAAAGTTTGGTCTCATTCAATGAGACCAAAACCAGACAAAGACATTACAAGAAAGGAAAACTATAGATCAATAATACCCTGATGATGCGGATGACATGATCCTGTATTTAGAAAATCCTGAAGTATCCACAACAAAGCTACTTGAACTAATAAATGAGTTCAGCAAAGTGGCAGGATACAAGATCAACACGCAAAAATAAGTAATGTTTTTGTACACTAGTACTGAACAATCTGAGGAGGAAATCAGGAGGAAAATTCCAATTTCAATAGCAACAAAAAGACTCAAATACCTAGGAGTTAATTTAACCAAGGAAGTACAGGACCTATATGCAGAAAACTACAAAACAATGCTAAAAGAAATTTAAAAAGACCTAAACAAATGGAAAGACATTCCATGTTTATGGATTGGAAGAATACATATCGTGAAGATGTCAATCTTGCCCAAACTGATTTATAGATTCAATGCAATACCAATCAAAATCCCAACAGCTTACTTTACAGAATTAGAGAAGGCAATTACCAAATTCATGTGGAAGGGTAAGTGCACCCGAATAGCCAAAAGCATTTTAAAAAAGAAGAGCAATGTGGGAGGAATTTCGTTGCCTGACCTTGAAACATATTACAAAGCTACAGTGGTCAAAACAGCATGGTACTGGCATAAAGATAGACATATTGATCAGTGGAATAGAATTGAGAATCCAGAAATAAACCCTCACCTATACAGTCAACTGGTTTTTGACAAACCTACCAAGCCCACGTTGATGGGAAAAAACAGTCTCTTCAACTAATGGTGTTGGGAGAACTGGATATCTATAACCAAAAGAATGAAAGAGGACCTCTATCTCACCCCCTATACAAGAATCAACTCAAAATGGATCAAAGATCTAAATATAAAAGCCAGGACCATAAAACTACTAGAAGAAAATGTAGGGAAACATCTTCAAGACCTTGTAGTAGGTGGTGGTTTCTTGGACCTCACACCCAAAGCACGTGCAACAAAAGAAAAAATAGATAAATGGGACCTCCTCAAAATTAAACACTTTTGCACCTCACAGGACTTTGTCAGAAGGGTGAAAAGGCAGCCAACTCAGTGGGAAAAAATATTTGGAAATCACATATCTGATAAGGGTTTAATATCCAGGATATATAAAGAGATGTTACAGCTCAACAATAAAAAGACAAATGACCCAATTAAAAAATGGACCAAAGACTTGAATAGACATTTCTCCGAAGAAGAAATACAAATGGCAAAAAAACACATGAAGAAATGCTCAACATCACTCATGATTAGGGAAATGCAAATCAAAACTACAATGAGATATCACTTCACACCTATCAGAATGGCCACTATTAAAAAGACAGAGAACTACAAATGTTGGAGAGGATGTGGAGAGATAGGAACACTTCTTCACTGTTAGTGGGAATGCAGGAAGGTACGATCACTATGGAGGACTGTTTGGCAGTTCCTAAAGAAGTTGAATATAGACTTGCCACGTGACCCTGCAATACCACTACTGGGTATATACCCAGAAGAACTGAGAGCAGTGACACGAACAGACATCTGCACACCGATGTTCATAGCCACATTATTCATCATTGCCAGAAGTTGGAAACAATCCAGGTGTCCATCAACAGATGAATGGATAAACAAACTGTGGTCTATTCACACGATGGAATATTATACAGCTGTAAGAAGAAATGAAGTCATAAAGCATATGGCAACATGGATGAACCTGGAGGACATTATGTTGAGCGAAGCAAGCCAGACACAAAAGGACAAATACTGTATGAATGAAAGTAAATAGCAGCTGCTGGGGTGGCTAGGAGGTGAGGATGGGTAGTGCCTACTAATGGGTTAATGGGTATGGGGTTTCCTTTTCGTGTGGTGAAAATGTTCTGGAATTAGATATTGGTGATGGTTGCACAACTTTGTGAATATACCAAAATGACTGAATTGTATATTGTGAAGGGATGAATTTTCTATGTGAATTATACCTCAATTTTAAAAAGCAAAAATAAATAAACAAATAAATAAAGCCAAAAAAAAAAAAAAAAAGAATAACCAAAATAATCTTGACAAAGAACAGAGTTGGAGCACTTACGTGTCCTGATTTCAAAGCTTACAATAAAATCTACAATAATCAAGAGAGTCTGGTAGTGACATAAGACATACAGATCAATGAAAGAGGATTGAGAGTCTAGAAATAAACTCTTACATTTATTGTTAGTTTATTTTTGACAGCAGTGCCAAGACAATTTAATGGGGGGAAATAATATTTTCAACAACTGGGAAAACTAGATATCTGCATTTAAAAACTAAGTCAAAATGACTCATACATGTAAATATAAGAGCTAAAACTATAAAACTTTTTAAAGAAAACTAGAGGTAAAACTTCATGATCTTGAATAAGGCAATATTAAATACCAGGAAGTTAGACATGGAACCAAAAGCACAAGTAATAAAAGAAATAATAAAAAAAAAAAAGATAAATTGGACTTCATCAAAATTAAAAACTTCTCTGCTTCAAATGACATCATGAAGAAAGTGAAAAAGACAACCTACAGAATGAAAAAAATTATTTGCAAATCATATATCTGATAAGAGGCTTATGCTCAGGTTTATAAAGAACTTTCAACTCAACAATAAAAAAACAAATGGCCCAATTAAAAATATGGACAAAAGATCTAAAAAGATATTTCTGCAAAGAAGGTACACAAATAGCTGATAAACACGTGAAAAGATATTCAACATGATTAGTTATTAGAGAAATGCAAATCAAAACCTCAAAGGAAAATAAAAAACCTGTGAGATACCACCTTGATAGCAAACAATACATGTTGATGAAGATATGGAGAAATTGGAAATTTCATACATTGCTGGTCGGAATGTAAAAGTATGCTGCCACTTAGGAAAATAGTCTGGCAGTTCCTCAGAATGTTAAATATAGACTTGCCCTACGACCTGGCAATTCTACTTAGGTATATACCCAAGAAAAATGAAAACATGTGCCCACAGAAAAACTTATGCATTAATGTTCATAGCAGCATCATTCATAATAGCCCAAAAATGGAAGCAAAGCAAATGTCCATCAATTGATGAATGGATAAAAAAAAAAAAAGTGATATATCCATACAATGGAATATTATTTGGCATCAAAAATGAAGTATTAATACATGCTACAACATGGATGATCCTTGAAGACATGCTAAGTGAAAGAAGACAAGCACAAAAAGTCACGTTTTATGACTCCATTCATTTGAAACATCCAGAATAGACAAAAAAAAATAGATTGGGAAACAGATGTGGCTCAAGCAATCGGGCTTCCGTCTACCATATAGGAGATCCAGGGTTTGATTCCCGGGGCCTCCTGGTGAAAGGCAAGCTGGCCGGCCCATGTGGAGTATTGGCCCACGCTGAGTGCTGGTCCACGTGGAGTGCTGGTCCGCGCAGGAGTGCTGGCCCACGCAGAGAGCTGGCGCAGCAAGATGACGCAACAAAAAGAGACACAGAGGAGAGACAATAAAAGACTCAGCAGACCAGGGAGCTGAGGTGGCGCAAGAGATTGAGGACCTCTCTTGATTTTGGAAGGTCCCAGTATCGGTTCCTGGTGCTGCCTAAAGAGAAAACAAGCAGACACAGAAGAACTCATAGAGAGCAGACAGCGAGCGCAAAAACAACAAAGGGGGTAGGGAGCAGTAATAGACAAAATAAATCTTAAAAAAAAAAATAGATTAGTGATTGCCAGGGCAGGGGTTGCTGGGGAGCGACTGCTACAGGATTTCATTTTGGAGTGATGAAAATGTTCTAAAATTAGATAGTGGTGGGAAGCAGATGTGGCTCAATCGATAGGGCTCCCGTTTACCATATGGGAGGCCCCGGGTTCAGTTCCCGGGGCCTCCTGGTGAAGGCAAGCCAGCCCACGAGGCAGCACTCTCTCCCACACAGTTCTGCATGTTACATTCTGATGTAAAATGGCCTATATCTGTTGTTGTAATGCCATCAGGATAATTCCCAAGTCCCGAAAAAGCCCCTGTATTACAAATGCTTTTCCCTCTCCCTGCCCCGAAAGCGTCCAGTGGCCATCAATGTTGTAATTTCTTCCATTGCTTGAATCACAATATGTCTACAACAGAATACCAGTAAGTCCACTCTAGAGAGTTGCTTTAATTTAGAAAAACTTCCATTCTCAACCACTAAATTTACCTTTTGAGGCTGCCACCATCAGAGGTATTGAATCTATGCCTCTGACTGGCAGGTCCCCTGATGTACTGTCTACCAGAAGGAGTGGCATAATATCAATTCTCAAGCTGTAAGAGATCCCAGAGGACACTGAAATAAAGGAAAAGTCTAGTCAATTACATTCAGCTTTAGGATGACATCTGCAAGCTGTCTTAAGCTGTAGTAGGGATTTCTTAGCACTTTTGTGATGGTATATGACATGCCAGTCATTTTTGTGTGATTGTGTACCATTCAGTACTAAAGAGTAAGAGCAAGCCTTCTGGGGAAGTGGATATGACTCAAGAGGTTGAGCACCTACTTCTCATATGGGAGGTCCCTGGTTCAGTTCCTTGTGCCTCCTAAAAACAAAAACAAACAGCAAGCAAACAAATGAAAAAACCAACTCAGGGGAGCCGATGTGGCTCAGTGGTTGAGCACCAGCTTCCCACTTAAGAGGTCCTGAGTTCAATCCCTTGTCCCAGTGAAAGAGCAAGCATTCTGTAACAATGACATTAATTATTCAAAAGGCAAATCGTTTTTTTCTGGTTACTGAAGTGATGCATATCATTTTGGATGAGTTCTGAAAAGTCTGTTCAGCTTGGAAGCCAATAACCATCTCCTTCCTCTGGGAAATGGGTGACTATCCCCCATTCCGTTTAAGAGACTGGGACCCTATTGACCAGTTCATACTCTATGATTCTGCCTCCCAGCCATTTCTAATTGGACCCAGGGTAGACAACTGACCAAAACTAGGCCAATCAAATTCTGGCTCCCAAGAGTCTGGCTAGTGAGAATTGTAATATGCAAACTTGAGAACTATGAGATGTCATATTCTACTCTGTAGTCTGATTATCCCAGAAATCCTTTCTGTAGAGTTGCTTCACACCTTGGTCAGTCCTTCTCCTGGATAATAGTATTCAGGTCTCTGGCTTTAAATACTGCATACATATATAATGTTGCTTCCCAAATTTATATCTCCATCCCTGGCCTTCAGATTTGTGCATCCTCTTCCTGCCTGACTACTAAATATCTCGAACTCACTTGTAGCAAACACGAATTTTGATTTCTCTCTCAGATCTGATATTTTCCCAATCTTTCCCTATCTCTATAGATGTCACTACTGTCCCACCATTCCCTAAGCTTTGATTCTTTACTTTCCTTCATCCATTAGCAAGTATTCCAGATTCTTCCTACAAAATATATTGCCCATTTCCACTGCCACTCCTATAATTCAAGCTACCCGTGTCTCTTAACTCAACTAAAAGATCTTCCTAATGTTTTCCCCATTTTCCTCTCACCACCTTCCCCGACCAGCTCTCCCTGAAACATCCAGAGTAACCTTTATAAAACAACCTAGCAATAAACAATAAACTCTGAAGGGATATCTTCCAATGGTTCTAATGATTCTATGACTTTTTTTTTTGGAAATCACTTTTTATGTTTGTTTTTTTTTAGTAACATATATACAAGCTAAAATTTCCCCTTGTGTATGACCCTTTTACAGCTTGTACTATAATTAAATTTCCCAGTCACCGCCCCCCTAAAAAAAAGTTTCCAATGACTTTCCATTACATTTAGAATAAAATCTAAACTCCTTATGGTGGCCCACAAAGCCTGACATGATCTGATTCCTTTCCTACTTCTCCAGTCACTTCTTGCGCCTCCTCTTCTTTTAGCTCAAAATATTCATCAACACTGGGATCTTCCGCTTCTCTGACCACCAGGGTCTTTCTTGCCTCTGGGCCTTCTTACTGAGACTTCTTTCCCTGTCTTTTTACATGGCTGGCTCCTCCTCCTTTGTATCTCTCAGCATCTTGTCATCTGCCAAAACTCTCTCGATGACTTTATAATTTAAGTGTGCCTTTCTCCAGTTATAATTTGTCATGTTACCCTGTTTATTTCCTCAGAAACTACCTTCATTTATTCACAGTTTATTGTCTGTGTCTCCTCACTAGAATATAAAGACTTTGAAGACTGAACATTGCTTCATTGCTTTATCTAAATTTTTTTTTTTTTTTAAAGGAGGTTTTGGGTATTGAACCCAGGACCTCGTACATGGGAATTGGGTGCTCAGCTGCTGAGCTATATCCATTTCCCAGTGAGAGTTGTTTTTTTCATTTCTTTGTTTTTAGGAGGTACTGGAGATCAAACCCAGGACCTCGTACATGGGAAGTAGGCGCTCAAGCAGTTGAGCTACATACGCTCCCTGCCTTTCTTTTTTTTTTTTACCTCTATATTCCCAGCACCCTGAAGAGCTCCTGGAATATAATAGGCAATCTTTTCCAAGGCCTGACTCTGTTCCTGCCCTTATGTTCTGTAAGAGACTACTGTGTCCTGCAAAATAAATTCCCTTTTTGTTGAAGTTAGCTTGACTTGGCAACTGAAGAACTTGTTCACCAGCTTATTGTGAACAAAGAGAGAAATGTAAAGAAGAAAAAAGCATGGTAGAGAACTTCTATCACTGGAAAGAATATTAACACTGTGTTGATTGTGTTCCAGACAATTTAACACGAATTGGGTAACTTTTCTTTCTTTTTTTAAATCTCAATAAATGAAGAGCATCTATTCAATGACATAATTTTAAATGAATCTATACAGATTTCATAGCATGCCCGTTTTAAGAAAGCTGAACAATCACCCAAAATTTGATGTCAAATAATAGTTTTAGGATTAGAACAGAATGGATACAACCAAGGAAACCATTTTGTTTTAAAGTAAATCTCACACTTAAGGTAGCTTTTGCAGGTTTAGTTAAGTTGTCTTGTCTCTCCAGCCTCCTGCTGTAGAGAAGTAATGGATAAATGATTGCGCACAGACTTGGGCCACTGGACCTGAAGCCATTCACAAATGAAGCTGTAGTAAAAGAAATGATGCTGAGAAGAAAGTAAAACAGTACCAAGAAATTCCCAGTAGAAAAACAATTGCAGGTGGAAACCAGGTGCCCATCCAGGTCTGAAAAGAATCAGTACGTCATGCCCCAAAAACCACTCTCCCTCCCTGCTGGAAGGCTAACGGCAAACATCAGCTTCTGAAACATTGCTTGCTTGCTTTGCTATAGAAATATGTATGATGATTAAAACAATCCTGCTTTTGGCACACGCGAAAAAGAATTGGTCATGCGGCAAGGAGTTCTATAAAAACTGCAGTCACCGGACGTTAGGTGCGACTCTCACTAGGGAGTGCGCCCTGGTCGGTAATAAAGGTTTCATTGAAATTTTCTCCTGGGAGTCATTATTTGCATGAAGCGTTCCCCTTCAATGCTGTGATTCTTTAAAATCTGGGCACAGAGAAGATCATTATGATTTATGAGCATTCCAAAATACACTACCAAAGCTATATAGCTCTATGGAACAACCAAAAATTACCTCCAAAACTGAAGCAAAGTTATTTTCTAAGAATGAAATAGAGTTTATAAAAATTCCAGGCATGGATGAACCTGGAGGACATTATGTTGAGTGAAGCAAACCAGACACAAAAGGACAAATGTATGAATGCGTTACAATGAACCAAATATATTGTGTAACATTGTTTGAGTCAAAAAAAAATTTTTTTATATGTATCCTTTACACTTAATTGAGAAATGTATATATTTATTCATCTGTGAAAAAAAAAAATCCAGAGAAGGAAACACAGGAGAGACTGTCAGTGAAGGTGTGCTGAAAGAACACCAAAAATCCAATCAAGGGGGGGATGTGGCTCAAATGGTTGGCCGTCAGTCTCCCATATGGAGGGACCCGGGTTCAATCCCCTGGACCTTCCGGTAAAATAAAGAAAATATAGAAGGCATGAGGGCCGTGAGGCCCTGTGTGGGGAAGTGCCACCAGGCCCCGCCAAGCCACACAGCAAGATGGTGACATAACAGGGGAATGACACAAAGGGAGAGCCAAGATGAGACCCACCAAAAAAAACAGGAACTGAGGTGGCGCAGGTGGCAGAACACCTCTCTCCCACATCGGAGTTTCCTAGGTTCGAATCCCAGTGAAGATAGGAGGAGAAGGATGAGAAGAGAGGGCAGGAAACAGACACAGAGAATTGCCCAGCAAATGGATAAAAAGTAAAATAAATAAATAAATCTTAAAAAAAAAAAAAAAGATGGGAGCCTTCTTTTAAAAAAAAAAAAATCCAATGAAGTGGCCAGATTTAATGTACCAGGAAAAAGCCTTGCAAAATAGATATAAAAAGAGTGTATCAATTGCTTTAAGGAAAACAATTGCCTTGCACTGATATTCAGAACTACTGTGCCCTGGGGCAAACACAGATGAATGTGCGTGAAGAATAATCCTTTAGTAGTGATAGTTACCTAAAGCTAGCTTGATAACACCAGCAACCAAAATTAGCAACCAGCTCCCCTTAATCTGATTTTATACTCATCTCTGATTAAATTTGAGAGGATGAATTGCAAATAGTGTTTGCTGTCAAGGATTTAGGAATGAGAAAGACAGAGAGTCACATCCTTCCTTTGCTGTGTGACCATGGGCATGTTATATAAGGATGGTTTCTCTCTTAGTTCTACTATCTGTAAAATAAGGATGAAATACTCACCTCCTGTGGTTCTGGTGAAGATCAATTGAGATTATGCCTACAAAATATTTAGCATAATTTTTTGGCACTTAATACATGCTCCATGATAGCTGTTTTTGTTTTCTCTGAACAATTCTCTGGCCAATTGAAATTTCTATATTGTATTTGTAAGTGCAAATTAATTAGATATACAAATGTTCTTGTGCATTGACTGATGAGTTAGTTCTTTCTCTATAGTACATATCACATGATGTGTCTCTTCACTAGTCTACAAAATCTTCGTTTTTTTTTAGGAGGTTCAATGGGAAGAAGGTGCTCAAACCATTGAGCCACACCCACTCCCTACAAGATCTTTTGAGGATATTCTTGTATATCTAGTGGCTAACTCAGTGCCCAGTACATGTATATGTACAATAATTTTTGGTGAGCATGGTCTTATGACTTTAGATTGTGGCAGAACTTGTTTTCCTTTTTAAAAGTTGCCTTTAATTATTTTATAAAGTTTTGTATTAATTTTCCCCCCAAGAAACACAGTGCAGTGAGAATAATAATGGTGTCACTGATTTGAATATGAGAGAGGAGGAAGAAGATATTGTTGTGAAAAATCCTAAGATCAGGTGGAGAATGGGACAACCCCTTGACCTTAGGAGAGTAGAGTTTAGGAAATGATGCTGCAAAGATATTCCCATTCTTTAGAAATTCATGGATTAAATGAGACTGCATGACAAAATATAGAAGTGGGGCTTTAGCAATTTTTAAATTAATATGGGCTGGAAATTCAAGTTTTCCCACTGTATAAGTGTTAGAGTTTCCCCCTTACTAGGTTTGCAATGACAGGTCATAGGGCTGTGAATCAATGCCCCTGTGGCATAGGTTGAAGAAAGGCAGCCTCCAGACATAACCCACCTAACTCATGCTCTCCCAAGAATAAACAAAATGGAGCAGATAGGTGCCAACACTCTCTCCCCAACCCCTCCCACATTCCAAGACCTCCTAACTCACCCTGCCCCTGGCCATTTGGCCCCAGGCTGTACTCGGTGGTTTCCCCGCCTATTGATGTACTGTATAAATTCATATCCACCAGACCCCCTCCGTTGGGAGAGCTTCCCAATAAACTTCCTGCCTGCAATCATCAGTCTCTGTGTCTCAGTGAGCAACGTCTCAGTGAAGGAATTATCTTCAATAGGTCCTCAATTCCCTAGAAGGGGGGTGCTGCAGTTGGGCTCCTCTAAGGTGAACATCTGGGGGGGAAACAGCAAGTTGGGAATAAAACCTTGAGAAAATGGTTTTACAGTAAAGGAACTCGAGGAGCTGATCTTATGGAAGAGGGTAGAAGCAACTGAGAAGAAAGAATTGAGAAAGAACAGAGATAAAGAGAAGCCGTGGAGAAAAGTATGGGTTTGTAATGTAGCACCAGTTGTAGGAATGCTCTGAACAGATGATAGGAACTCCCAGAATTTGGATTGAACTTAGTTTGATAACTATTACTGTGTGCTCTTTATGTGCAGTTGCTACAAGGAGAAGGAAATTAGAGTCCTTGTTCTTAAGAAGTAAAAAACTGAGAGGGAAAATGAGAAAAGCACACTTAACTATAAGGTAAAATATAAACAATCAGGGAAGCGGCTGTGGCTCAATCAGTGGGGCTCCCGTTTGCCATATGGGAGGCCCCGGGTTCGGTTCCCGGGGCCTCCTGGTGGGGGCAGGCCCGCCTGCACGGCGTGGTTGGCTGACCCAGCGAGCACAGGCAGCAAGGGGGGGATGAATGAATAAATAAAAATAAAATCTTTAAAAAAAAAAATATATATATATATATAAACAATCAATTAGGGAAGAACAAAATTAGGTGGGAATGTAAAGGAAGGATGAGATTCACATTTCTTTGAAGAATCAGGACCAGTTTAGTGGAGGAAGTGTTGTTGGACACTGGGAAGGATTTTGGCAAGTGGAGAAACAGACTATTCTCCACAGAGAAGACAGAATGAAAAGTCAGGGATGGGCAATGAGAAGGGTGATTTTGGACAGTAGCAGATAAGCATGAAGGATTTGAGAAGGAGTCACAGAAATTTAAGTTGAAAGGAACCATATTTTAGAAGGCCTTATATGAAAGATAGAGGAGTTCTATTCATTTCTCAGACAACAGTCAAAAATTATATATTTTTAAGTATATGAGCAATAGAGTTAGAAATTTAGGAAGATTAATAAGGTGTAGAGTTAGATCAGATAGAGAGTAGTGTTAGGAGGATATTGCTGAAGTTCAGGCAAGGGGCTCTGAGCTAGGGAGGATGGAGACAGGGAGATGGAAGAGTGGGATGGATCAAGAAGACAGCCAGGAAGGACAATCAAAAGACTTGGTAACTGGTTGATGTGGGATAGAATTAAAAGGGTAGGGGGATCAAAGAGGACTTTGTGGTTTGTGCCTGGAGGCCTGGGAGACTGATGGTAAAATATGAAACAAATAAATTTATTACTCTTTGCAAAAACACTCCAGGGGAAAGAAATGGGAGACTATAAATATGTATTAGATATAAACTTACAGTTTTTGCTTCCTCCAGAGAACTCTTTCTTATTCTTTTCTCCGAAGTTCCAATCCTCTTGTCTTTCTGGCTTCCTAAGGGCTAATCCAGTTCTATTTAGCTCATAAGATGTTAACTCTTTGTATATCAGAGCCTGAAGGCTGTACTTTTCCCCTATGCATGCTGTGTTTGGAGAAGGGCAGCTAAAACATTTCTTAACACACCAACTTTTCAAATAAAACTAAACCACAGAACACATTTGTTTGATATTAATAGAAATTTGTTGGTGTTAGAAGAATGTTCTAGAAATCTCTCCTTGAAGGGAAGAAAGAGTGGGAGACTTTCTGGGGCCCTGAGATCTCTTTTTTTTTTTTTCTTTCCGATCTCTCTATGCTTTATTAATATATTTCAAGGTCAGGCAGTGAAATTCCTCCCATGTCGCTCTTCTTTTTTAGCATGCTTTTGGATTCTTTCCCTTCCAAATGAATTTGGTAATTGTATTTTCTATTTCTGTAAAGTAGGCTGTTGGAATTTTGATTGATATTGCATTGAATCTGTAAATCAGTTTGGGTAAGATTGACATCTTTACAATTTTTAGTCTTCCAGTCCATGAATATGAAATGTTTTTCCATTTGTTTAGGTCTTTAAAATTTTCTTTTAGCATTGTTTTTTAGTTTTCTGCATATAGGTCCTGTACTTCTTTGGTTAAATTGATTCCTCAGTATTTGAGTCTTTTTGTTGCTATTGTAATAGAATTTTTTTCCCCTGATTTCCTCCTCAGATTGTTCAACATTAGTGTACAAAAACGTTGCTGATTTCTGCATGTTGATCTTGCATCCTGCCACTTTGCTGAACTCATTTATTAGCTCAAGTAGCTTCATTGTAGACATTTCAGAATTTTCTAAATAAAGGATCATGTCATCTGCAAATAGTGAGAGTTTTACTTCCTCTTTTCCTATTTGTATACATTAAAATTTTTTTTTCTTGTTTAATTGCTCTAGCTAGAACTTCTAGTACAATGTTGAATAACAATGGTGGCAGTGGGTATCCTTGTCTTGTTCCCGATCTTAGGGGGAAAGCTTTCAACCTTTCCCCATTCAGTGCAATGTTGGCTGTGGGTTTTTCATATATGCCTTTTATCATATTGAGGAATTTCCCTTCTATTCCTATCTTTTGGAGTGTTTTTATCAAGAAAGGAAGCTGGATTTTGTCAAATGCCTTTCTGCATCATTTGAGATGATCATATGGTTTTTTCCTTCAATTTTTTTTTTTAACTTTATTTTGTACATTTAATAATTGAAAACATAAGCAATAAAAAACTAAAAAGTAGGGAAGCGGCTGTGGCTCAATCGGTGGGACTCCCGTTTACCATGTGGGAGGCCCCGGGTTTGGTTCCCGGGGCCTCCTGGTGAGGGCAGGCCCGCCCGCACGGCGTGGTTAGCTGACCCAGCAAGCACAAGCAGCAAGGGGGGGATAAATAAATAAATAAATAAAATCTTTAAAAACAAACAAACAAACAAACAAAAAACTAAAAAGTAAACACAGATGAATAAATATATACATTTCTAAATTAAATGTAATGGAACATGTAAATTTTTTTGTTGTTTTGTTTTTTGTTTGTTTTTTTTGTTTTTTTTTTTGTGTGTGGATCAAACAATATATTACACAATATATTTGGTTCATAATAATGCATTCATACAGTATTTGTCCTTTTGTGTCTGGCTTGCTTCACTCAACATAATGTCCTCCAGATTCATCCATGTTGCCATATGCTTTATGACTTCATTTCTTCTTACAGCTGAATAATATTCCATCGTGTGAATAGACCACAGTTTGTTTATCCATTCATCTGTTGATGGGCACCTGGGTTGTTTCCAACTTTTGGCAATGATGAATAATGTGGCTATGAACATCGGTGTGCAGATGTCTGTTCGTGTCACTGCTCTCAGTTCTTCTGGGTATATACCCAGTAGTGGTATTGCAGGGTCACGTGGCAAGTCTATATTCAACTTCTTTAGGAACTGCCAAACAGTCCTCCATAGTGGTTGTACCATCCTGCATTCCCACCAACAGTGAAGAAGTGTTCCTATCTCTCCACATCCTCTCCAACACTTGTAGTTCTCTGTCTTTTTCATAGTGGCCATTCTGCTAGGTGTGAAATGATATCTCATTGTAGTTTTGATTTGCATTTCCCTAATCATGAGTGATGTTGAGCATTTCTTCATGTGTTTTTTTGCCATTTGTATTTCTTCTTTGGAGAAATGTCTATTCAAGTCTTTGGCCCATTTTTTAATTGGGTCATTTGTCTTTTTATTGTTGAGCTGTAACATCTCTTTATATATCCTGGATATTAAACCCTTATCAGATATGTGATTTCCAAATATTTTTTCCCATTGAGTCGGCTGCCTTTTCACCCTTCTGACAAAGTCCTGTGAGGTGCAAAAGTGTTTAATTTTGAGGAGGTCCCATTTATCTACTTTTTCTTTTGTTGCACGTGCTTTGGGTGTAAGGTCCAAGAAACCACCACCTACTACAAGGTCTTGAAGATGTTTCCCTACATTTTCTTCCAGTAGTTTTATGGTCCTGGCTTTTATATTTAGCTCTTTGATCCATTTTGAGTTGATTCTTGTATAGGGGGTGAGATAGAGGTCCTCTTTCATTCTTTTGGTTATAGATATCCAGTTCTCCCAACACCATTTGTTGAAGAGACTGTTTTTTCCCATCGGCGTAGGCTTGGTAGATTTGTCAAAAACCAGTTGACTGTATAGGTGAAGGTTTATTTCTGGATTCTCAATTCTATTCCACTGATCGATGTGTCTATCTTTATGCCAGTACCATGCTGTTTTTTGTTTTTTTTTTAAGCTTTTATTTATTTATTCATTTCCCCCCCCCTTGCTGCCTGTGCTCGCTGGGTCAGCCAACCACGCCGTGCAGGCAGGCCCGCCCCCACCAGGAGGCCTCGGGAACCAAACCCAGGGCCTCCCATATGGTAAACGGGAGCCCCACTGATTGAGCCACAGCCGCTTCCCTACCATGCTGTTTTGAACACTGTAGCTTTGTAATATGTTTCAAGGTCAGGCAGTGAAATTCCTCCCACATTGCTCTTCTTTTTTAGAATACTTTTGGCTATTCGGGTGCACTTACCCTTCCACATGAATTTGGTAATTGCCTTCTCTAATTCTGTAAAGTAAGCTGTTGGGATTTTGATTGGTATTGCATTGAATCTATAAATCAGTTTGGGCAAGATTGACATCTTCACGATATGTATTCTTCCAATCCATAAACATGGAATGTCTTTCCATTTGTTTAGGTCTTTTTAAATTTCTTTTAGCATTGTTTTGTAGTTTTCTGCATATAGGTCCTGTACTTCCTTGGTTAAATTAACTCCTAGGTATTTGAGTCTTTTTGTTGCTATTGAAAATGGAATTTTCCTCCTGATTTCCTCCTCAGATTGTTCAGTACTAGTGTACAAAAACATTACTTATTTTTGCGTGTTGATCTTGTATCCTGCCACTTTGCTAAACTCATTTATTAGTTCAAGTAGCTTTGTTGTGGATACTTCAGGATTTTCTAAATACAGGATCATGTCATCTGCGAACAGTGAGAGTTTTACTTCCTCTTTTCCTATTTGGACGCCTTTAATTTTTTTGTCTTGTCTAATTGCCCTAGCTAGAACTTCTAGTACAATGTTGAATAACAATGGTGACAGTGGGCATCCTTGTCTTGTTCCTGATCTTAGGGGGAAAGCTTCCAACCTTTCCCCATTGAGTATGATGTTGGCTGTGGGTTTTTCATATATGCCTTTTATCATATTAAGGAATTTTCCTTTTATTCCTATCTTTTGAAGTATTTTTATCAAAAAAGGATGTTGGATTTTGTCGAATGCCTTTTCTGCATCTATTGAGATGATCATGTGGTTTTTTTCCTTCAACTTGTTAATGTGGTGTATTACATTGATTGATTTTCTTATGTTGAACCAGCCTTGCATACCAGGAATAAATCCCACTTGGTCGTGATGTATGTCTTTTTTTTTTTTTTTTTTAAGATTTTATTTATTTATTTATTTATCCCCCCTTGCTGCTTGTGCTCGCTGGGTCAGCTAACCACGCCGCGCAGGTGGGCCTGCCCCCACCAGGAGGCCCCGGGAACCGAACCCGGGGCTTCCCATATGGTAAATGGGAGCCCTACTGATTGAGCCACAGCCGCTTCCCTGCTGGGAGATTTTTGATGATGGATTCAATCTCCTTAATTGTGATTGGTCCTGAGATCTCTTTGAAGAGAACAAATCCTTCTCTCTTGGTGGGATCAGTGTGTCTGCTCACTCTATATGTGCCAGAAACTTCTCAAATAAAAGAATATATATCTCCCATTTCTCAGTGACTACAGTTTCCAAACCCATGTAATTTTGGAACAATGGAACTTGATCTTTGAAAATTAGATGTCTTAAAAAATTCTGCATGGGGAACTGAATGTGGCTCAATCAGTTGGGCAACTGCCTACCACATGGGTGGTCCCAGGTTTGGTTCCCAGCACCTCCTAAAAAGATGAACAGAGAGCAGACAGTGAGCGCAAACAATGAGTACAGGGGTAGAAATAAGTAAATAAAATAAATCTTTTTGAAAAAATTCTGCATGGCTTGTCACTGCATTCATATTATCTATTAAATAGAATATGGTCTCAGTTATTATTTAAAGCATCTAAGTGTATGCATTGGGAAATTTCCCATTCCACAAAGGGCATGAGTTCCCAGGAGAGTAAGCACATGCTTTACTGGGCCCCATATGACTTAACTTACTATCTTCCATGAAATGAAATAAAATGGAATGGAATGGAAAGTTAGGAAGTATATTCAGGACACATGTATTTCCCAGTGAAGATACGAAAATTCAATGTAATATTTTCCTAGGTTTAAGTGCCAGATGATAAAAACTGGCCTTTACTTTACCAAAAATTTCTCCTTGCCCAAGCTACCTTACAGTGGACCTTGGGCCTTCTCTCTTCTTTGGATGCTCCAACCACAGATAGTGCTGGGCAAATGAAAAAAAATGATTGTGGTAATATATACAACATAACATTTGGGGTCGGATGTGGCTCAACTGGTTGGGCGTCTGTCTCCCATATGGAGGGACCCGGGTTCGATCCCTGGGACCTCCCGGTAAAAAACAAAACAAAACAAAAACAAAAAAAACATAACATTTCCCATTTTAACCACTTTTAAGTGTACAGTTCAGTGGTATTAAATACATGCCCAAAGTTGTGCTACCACCACCACCATCCTTTACCAAAATGCTTCCATCACCCCCAAAAGAAACTCTGTTTCCATTATGCATTAACTATCACTGGGGAAATTTTTGAAGTAGGCTAAGATTGTGTTTGGTGACCTTGCTCTCTTTTTTATGAAACTCTGATTTTTATACTTATATTATTTTCAAGTGAAATTCTCCTCCAACCCCTTTCAGGCAATCAGTTACCTTTCGGCCTTTCCCCTGATATTCTTTTTTTTTTTTTCCTGATATTCTTATTACATCTTAGAGCAAAAGTAGACCTCTTGATATTTTTCACTAGACTTAATATACTTCTAGATGTGGCCATGTTCTTCATTAAAGGAATTTCAGTCACGAAGAAGAAGTTGAAGATATTATTTTATAATATTTTTTTTATTACAAAGGTAATATGTATTCATGGTAGAAATGTACAGAAATGCAAAAAGAAGAAAATGAAATGTATTTGTAATCCTACCACCCAGAGATAACTACTGATATCATTTTGGTATGTGTATGCATAGAAGCATATGTGATTTTAAAAATAAAAATAGGCTAATTACTTTTTAAAATGCTCTTTACTTTTTTTAATTCTTTTTTTTTTTTTTTTTTTTTTTTTTTTTTTTTTACCGAGAGGTCCCGGGGATCGAACCAACCCAGGTCCCTCCATATGGGAGACGGATGCCCAACTATTTGAGCCACATGCACCCCCCTACTTTTTAATTAACGATGTATGATGGGGGAGTGGATGTAGCTCAAGTGGTTGAGTGCTTGCTTCCCATGTAGGAGGCTCTGAGTTCAATCTCTGGTACCTCCTAAAAATATATGAACTTTTAAGGTAAATATTCTTCTTAATATTCTTAAATATTCTTCTACCACATACTTTTAAATGGTTGCCTAAAAGTCTATCCTATAGATGTACCATAACTTATTTAATCAATTCGCTAGTTAGGGGAATTTAGATAGTTTTTTATTTTTGACGTTTTAACTATATTTTATTAAAAATCCTTATTCATATCCATAAATTTTTTTTACTGTTTTTTTTTCTTTTTTCTTTTTACCAGGAGGTCCCAGGGATCGAACACAGGTCCCTCCATATGGGAGATGGATGCCCAACCATTTGAGCCACATCCGTCCCCCCATAAATATTTTTAAGATAACTTACTAGACATAGAGCTGCTGAGTGAAAGAGAACGTCCCATTTTCAAGGTCTTTGATACTTATTACCAAATTGTCTAACTAACCTTCAGAAAGGTCATAGCAGTTTACACTCCTATCAGTGGTACCCATTTCTTCTCAGCTTGGCTAACACTGGGAGCATCTTTTTTTTAGCGTCTATTTCAGAGATGAAAAATACTAATATACTGCCATTTAAATTTTCATTTCTTTGATTGCTATTTATCTTGAACTTTAAAAATATTATCATTTTATATTTCCTTTAATAGTCCATTATATACTAAGGATATTAAATTTTTTTTTTTTTTCTTTTCGACTGGGAGGATATTAAATTTTTGCAGTTATCTATTTTGGTTGTTACATATGTTTGTTGTAAATATAAAAATTTTGAAATAGATTTAAGAAAGTTTTTTTTTTCTTTAACAGCATGGAAATGAAGAAGAGGGAAGGTAGTTTTAGGTATTAGACCTATGCTATCCAAAAGGCTGTCCACATGTGGCTAGTGAGCACTTGAAATGTGACTAATATGACAAAGGAACTGAAGATTTTATTTTATTTTAATTTAATTTTTATTTTATTTGTAGTTTTAAAAAACAATTTGATTTAAATATATTTTGCATATACCTATTTCAGGTGTACAATTCAATGATTTGGAACCTTCACCATAAATAAGTTTCAGAACATTTTCATGCCCTAATTTTATTTACTTTAAATTTAAATTTAAAAGACAATACTTGATTCAATTATTGGAAACCTTTGACTCACACAAGCTTAAGTCTTTCACTTGCTTTTTAGGACTGAGATGGAAGGGAGGGGACTTAATAGCTCCATTTGTCTTTACCTGCCAATTTAAATACATGCCACCATGTGATTTAACTTTTAGTGATTTTACTTTCCCCAATTCAGCCTTTCTTTACATTCCAGGGAAATTTACTAATCTTTGACCCTTACTCTACTATTTTGCCACTCCTTAAAACAAAATTGTTGTCTGGGTTCTCAACAGAATACTGTTTTCTTGTCAACTCAGTTTATCTTCAGATACCTAAAACATCAGATCTTACTCCCCATTCTGGGGCTGGGTTTTGTGGAGTAGGTAGTAACAAAAGATAGAGTCATTCAATTAGAAATGTTTTCCAGACATTAGGAGTGGACTCCAAAAATGTGTTTTAAAAAAAAGCCCCAGGGGAGTGGATGGGGCTCAAGCAGTTAAACCCCAGCTTTCCATATGGGAAGTCTGGGTTCCTTCTGGTGCCTCCTAGAAACAAAAACAAAAATAACAAAAAAATAAAATAAAATAAAATAAAAATAAATAAATAAAAAAGGAAAAATAATTTAAAACAAAACAAAAACAAAAAACAACAAGCAAACAAAGGAAACAACCTACTCTGGGGAGCAGGCATGGCTCAGTGATTGAGTGCTGGCATCCCACAAATGAGGTCCATTCAATCCTCCATCCCTGTACAAAAAAAAAAAAATAAATAAATAAATAAAAAAGCCCCAGAATAAATTTAATAATGGTTAGTCATGTGAAAGTTAATTATGATGTGAAATATAATTTCATAATTGAAAGGCCAGACAGTTCATGCAGTATTTGTATAACTTTTATATGCTTGCTAAATGGTCAGTATTTACCATAAGAGTAAAGCAAGCACTACTAATGAAATATGAGACTTGTCAACTGAAAAACACTTTGTAAGCTGTACAATGATTAGCTTAATGAAAAATTACAGAGGATAGAATCCTGGGCTTCAGAACCATAAGGAGAACAGATGGCAAATTTGTTAAAGAGGGCTTAACCTACAAACAAGGAACCAGATTTAAGACATTGCTGGGATGAAAATTAGAGAAGAGTAGCAATGAAGAAACAAAGACAAGTTGGAGAAAAACTTTAAACAGGAAGGGAAAAAAGAAGTTGAGGAAATACGAAAGAAATGTGGAGTCTAATTTTAATAAAGTCACTTACTTTCACCCTATCTCCTTGAAGGGGTAAGAGTCTCATAGCACCATGTACTTTTCTTTATTTGCACTGAACACAATTTACTATTAACAATTAGTTCAGTGACTCTTCAATTAGTATTTGACTCTGTTCTAAAGGGCAGGGACCAAGTCCATTTTGTTTACTTCTATGGCCTTGTGGCCTGGCATAGCACTTTGTACAACATTTATTACATAGCATGTACTTAATAAATATTTGTTGAATGAATGAATGAATGGGGAGAATTTTCCCATCTTGGAATACCTTGTAATAACAATGTAATGGTTATATAGATACACTCTAAAATCAGACCTCCTAGCATTAGAATCTCAGTTTCATCACAAACTAGCTGTGCAACCTTAGGCAAATTACTTAATCTCTCTGTGCTTTAGTTTCCTCATTCTTAAAATGGGATAATAAAAGTACCAAATGAGTTCATCATGTAAAACACTTAGAAAAAGTCTTGACACTTAGTATCTGTGCAATAAAAGTTATCTATTGTTTTTATTATTAATATGAAGGTGGTCAGTAATACTTAAAATCAAACACTGCTTGACCTCAAAACCACTTATTGGTGTTCTGATACAGAATTCCTTTCATCTCTCACACTCTTCTTTTCTTTTAGTTTTGTGGATAAAGGTTTTTTGCTTCTTAGCTTATTTTTTTAACTTTTAAAAATCATTTTGTTTTTATATTTTAGAGCAGTTTCAGAAAAATCATGCAGAAAGTATAGAGTTCCTATATATCCCCTCATCACACACATCGTTTTCCCCATTATTAACTGTTAGTTTCCTCCTTACGAGGTTTGCAATGATTGACAGGTCATAGGGCCATGAATCAATGCCCCTATGGCAAGGGTTGAGGAAAGGCAGATTACAGCTATAACCCACCTAACTGATTAAGCAAGCCATAGCCTAGGGGCAGCTCATCCCCTCCCAAGAATAAACAAAATGGAGCAGATAAGAGACGTCACTCCCTCCCCAACCCCTCCCACATTCCAAGACCTCCTAGCCCACTTCCCCCTGGCCATTTGGCTCCAGGCTGTGCTCAGTTTCCCTGCCTATTCATGTACTGGTATAAATTCATATCCATCACTTTCCGCAGGTGGGCTGAAGTCTCTATTCAGACCCTCTCCATTGGGAGAGCTTCCCAATAAACTTTCTGCCTGCAATCATCAGTCCCTGCATCCCAGCGACTATCTCTAACATTAACAATTTTCAATAGTATGGTAATTTTGCTACAATTGATGAAATCCTATTATTGTACAACTAACTAAGTTCCATACCTCATGTTAGGGTTCGCTCTTGGTATTGTATGTTCTAAGGGATTTTTAAAAAATGACATTTCTCATTTTAACCACTTTCAAATGTACAATTCAATGGTGTTAATTATATTCACAATATTGTACTACCATCAAGACCATCTATTACCCCAAATTTTCCATCCCCCTAAACAGAAACTCTGTACCAATTAAGCATTACTTCCCCATTCCCTTCCCGAACCATTCCTCCTGGTAACCTGTACTCTAATATCTGCCTATGAATTTGCATATTATATTTATTTCATGAAAGTGAGATCATGTAAGTTTTGTACTTCTGTGTATGGCTTATTTCACTCAACATGATGTCTTCAAGTTTCATCCATCAGAACTTAATTCCACTTAACAACTGAATAAGATTCCATTGCATGTATATACCACATTTTGTTTATTCATTGGTTGATGGATCCTGGAGATGCTTCTACCTTTTGGCTCTTGTGAATAATGCCACTATGAACATCTGTGTGAAAATTCTGGTCCCAGCTTTCAATTTTTTAGGTATATACCTAGAAGTGAGATTGCCAGGTCATATGGTAATTTCATACTTAACCTTCTAAGACAAACTGTTTTCCATAGCGGCTACACCATTTTACATTCCCACCATCAATGAACAAGTGTTCCTATTTCTACTAATCCTCCTCACACTTGTTATCTTCTGTTTTGGAGAAATATCTTTTCAAGTCCTTTGCCCATTTTTATAATTGGGTTGTTTATCTTTTTGTTGTTGAGTTTTGACAGTTCTTTATATATTCTGGATACTAAAACCTTATGAAATATATGGTTTCCGAATATTTTCTCCATTCTATAGATTGTCTTTTTTGTTTTTTCTTTTTTTGTTTGCTTTTTACCGGGAGGTCCCGGGGATCGAACCTGGGTCCCTCCATATGGGAGACGGAGGCCCAACCAGTTGAGCCACATCCGACCCCTAGATTGTCTTTTTTTTTTTTTTTTTTTTAGATTTATTTATTTATTTTATCCATTTTAACCAACACCCCCTTCCCCATTTGCTGTTTTGTGTCCATTCGCTGAGCAATTCTCTGTGTCTGTTTCCTGCCATCTCTTCTCATCCTCCAGCCTTCACCAGGATTCGATCCTGGAGACTTCCAATGCAGGAGACAGTTATTCTGCCGCCTGTGTCACCGCGGCTCCTGGCTTCTGCAGCTTTCGGAGCATCTCGTCTTGTCTCTCCCCTGTTACGTCATCATCCTGCTGCATGGCTCCCAGGGCCCGATGGCTCAGCAGCACACAGAGCCTGGCAGCCCATGCGCCTTCTATATATATATTTTTATTTTACCAGGAGGTCCCAGGGATCGAACCCAGGTCCCTCCATATGGCAGACGGACGCCCAACCATTTGAGCCACATCAGCGCCCCCCCCCCAGATTGTCTTTTAATTTACTTGAAAATGTCCTTAAAGCACAAAAGTTTTTAATTTTGATGAAGTCCCATTGATCTATTTTTTCTTTTGTTGCTCGTGATTTTGATGTGAAGTCTAGGAATCCATCGCCTAATACAAGCTCCTGATGATGTTCTCCTACATTCTCTTCTAAGATTTTTACAGTTTTAGTTCTTACATTTAAGACTTTGATACATTTTGTGTTAATTTTTGTATATGGTATGGGGGAGGATCCACTTTCAGTCCTTTGCATGTATTTTTCCAGTTTTCCCAACACCATTTTTTGAAAAGACTGTTCTTTCCCCATTGAGTAGACTTGGCACCCTTTGCCAAAAATTACTTGGCCATAGATGTGGGGGTATATTTCTGAACTCTCAGTTCTATGCCATTGCTCTATATTTTTTTCTTGAGCCAGTACCACACTGTTTTGATTATTGTAGCTTTGTAATACATTTTGAAACCAGAAGTGTGAGTCCTCTAATTTTGTTCTTTTTCAAGATAGCTTTAGTTATTTTTAAATTTTTAAACCCAGGGTTCAGGTTATTAAGAAAAAGATATGAAAGTTAACATTGTCAGAGGCTTTCATGTCTCCAAAGTTTAGGGATGTCAATGTTCAGAAAAACTCTAGTAACATTTTCAGTTTTTAGCATTTACAGGTACATCTATACAGAATTTGTACAGATCTATTAATGGAAATATTTAATACTTCTGGGCAGTAGTCTACATTTCCATTCAAGAGTCATTGAGATATAATACTGAAAAATGCAGGACAACCTCAATGTCCATGTTTAGAGGATTGTGGCTTTTTTCTCATTTTTTTTTTTAATTAAAGAAATTATACGTTTACAGAAATATAGGGGTGTGGTTTTTAAAAAGTATTTTGCATCCATAGATTGTAAAACAATACCATTGTTGAAAAAGGATGAGGCATGGGAAACGGATGTGGCTCAAGAAGTTCGGTGTCCGTCTACCATATGGAGAGACCAGGGTTCGATCCCCGGGACCTCCCGGTAAAAAAAAAAAAAAAAAAAAAAAAGGATGAGGCGATCTTTACATATGGTTATAGGTAAGTATTTACTATAAATCAGTCATTTTGAAGAGTTGATTATAGAATAATAGATATATTATGATAATATTTAGGTAAAAATGAATTCATATATATAAGAAAATATGTAAATATATACACCAAATAGTTGAGAATGGATGTTTCTGGTGGCATGGATCACATAGAAACTTTCACTTTTCCTGTACTGTTTCAAAATTTTGCAATTCACATATTATCAGAAAAAATAACAAATAGGATATTTCCATTCTGAAAGCATTAAAATAATAAGAAAGGAAAAATTAACACAGGAAGCCTTAAGAAAGTATGTACTGTATCCAACAAAAGTGATCAATAATCTTACTGGCAGTGTGTAAAATCTTATTTGGGGAATTTGGACTCTAGATAACAGATTATCAATAACCTATTCACTGGCCTTAGACTCCAAATTCCCCCACTATGGTTTTACATGCTGCTTTGGGATAAAGAAAGAAATGTTTTGGTACCTCAAAAACAAAAACAAAAAGCCTTAAAGTTAATGGTTGATTGAATAAGCAATTGAATGAATCATCATGTATCTTTTAAGGGTTAATTGGGATTTGACTTGTATTTCAAAGGATGGTTGGACCGTGGGGGAGGAGCACAGAGGCACAGCATGTTGGAGAGAAGACAGTAAGGGCTGCCTGGGCCAAGGATTCTTGTAGAGGGGATAAAATTGGTAGGTAAGGAGGGCCCAGTCAGGGAAATGATGTGAATGAAACAGTGAAAACTTAGGACTGGAATAGAGAGTTATTATAGGATTTTAGTGTAGGAGTCTTGAAAATGATGCTTTCAGATGATTAACATGACAGTAATTTGCAGGCTCAGAGTGGGGAACAGATTTAGTGTGGGTGGAATTGGGTGCAGTAAAAATGTGAGGGTCTTGAAAGGGATGTGTAATACCTTTATCATATTATTTTTCAAGTAGAATATAGTTGCCTGTGGGAAATAGATTGCAGACAGTCAGAAAGCTCTCTAAAGTAGAGTTAAAGAAGTATAAAGCAGTGTTAGGTAATATTAGATAGCACAGTGAAATTTTTTTTTATTCATTTATTCCCCCCTGCCCTTGTTATTTTGCTCTCATGGTCTGCTCTTTGTGTCTGTTTGTTGTGTGCTCATCTTCTTATTTTAAGGAGACACCAGGAACCTAACCAGGGAACTCCCATATGGGAAGGAGGCACCCAATGGCTTGAGCCACCTCCGCGCCCAACAGTGAAATTTTAATTAAGTGTTTTGGATTCATCAGAGACCACCTCCTCACTCTCCAGTGGAAAATTCTTATGATACCCTTGGACGATCGAGGACGCAGAGGATGAGAAGCAATGATGATTGTATTAGTAGAGCTCTATTTGGCTCATTGGGTGGGAACAGGGTAGATGACTAGAGAGGCTGAGGGATGTAGGATGATATCGAGGACAATATTCAGCTAATGACTTAGGTAAAAATTATTAGGTACTTCTTCGTTGTTGCTACTTTTCATTTCTTTATTTTGACAGGTGGCTTGGAATTGAGAGGGGAGGAGAGTAGAGGAGATATTTCCAAGCCAATCAAGTCTTCTTTGAACAAAATTACTTTCTGAAGGAAAAACAAAAATTCAGTTTTGTTTTGTTTTCTCTTTAGGCCAAGTTAAGGAGTTATTGCCTCTGTTTCATTACCTCGTTTTTTGTTTTTTTTTTCTCCTTTCATTACTGGAATCTGGCTCATGGGTTTCTTTCTACTATACATAGCCTTCCAATAGAAGCATTCAACTCTAGACCCTAAGGGTATATAGAATAGACACAAGAGGCCAAGAGAACTTCCTATGCTCTACCTCACCCACCTAGGTTTACAGAGCTTCAAGAACTGAAGTCATTAATGTTTACCATCAACATGGTGCTTAACATTCTGCCTTGTATGAATGCTATTTTTGCACTTGTTTTCTCATTTAGTGCATTCTAAGTTACTTGATAGAAGGACTAGTTGTTAATTCTTCTTGTATACTTCACTTTTACACCACCTATCAAAGGGGTGAACTCTTTGAAAACTTGAATGCTGTATCTTAAGTACTTCTTTTGCACCTATAAATACAGTGCTGGGTTAATAAGTAGGTCATAACAAAGATCATGAAGTAAAAGTGATTTCTGATAAAAAAATGAAAATAGGCAGTTTCTTTTTTTTTTTTTTTTAAAGATTTTATTTATTTATTCATTTATCCCCCCCTTGCTGCTTGTGCTCGCTGGGTCAGCTAACCACGCCGTGCGGGCGGGCTTGCCTTCACCAGGAGGCCCCGGGAACCGAACCCATATGGTAAACGGGAGCCCTACTGATTGAGCCACAGCCGCTTCCCTAGGCAGTTTCTATTAACATTTTATAGTCATTTTTATTCTAGGAAAACAATATGTAATAAAAACATATTAATGTTTATTTTTATTTACTAACTAAAGTACTAAGTATTTTTTTTTAAATTTAAGTAAGAATTATACAAATTACATGTCAACCAGGCCTCAGCCTCTGGACCCCTTTGAGTAGGTGCTATATAAAATGTGTAAGTACAATCTACCTGCTTGTGCTAGGAAAATAGCATTTTCCCCTGACAAATAAAAGTTAATGATTAATAGGCTTAACATATATTTCAAATACTTTCTGCATAAGGCCCTGTAGTAGGTGGTAAGCAAGAGGAATACAAAGAGGAGTAAGAATGGAACTCTGTCATCAAAAAAGCTTAGAAGCCAGGGAAGCGGCTGTGGCTCAAGTGATTGGGCTCCCGTTTACCATATGAGAGGCCCGGGGAATGAAGGCAAGCCGGCTTGCCGGGCATTGTGAGCTGGCACAGCAAGATGACGTAACAAAGGGTAACAAGCAGACACAGAAAAATGCAAAGCAAATGGACACAGTGAGCACAAGCAGCAAGGGGTTGAGGGGGAGGGGATACATACATACATACATACATACATACATACATACATACATACATAAATAAAATAAATCTTAAAAAAGAAGCTTACAAGCCAGGAGGGGAGAAGAGATAAGTGTAAAATTAGACACAACACTGTTTTTAAATAAATTGAAGAAGCTTAAGCACTTGTAGAATTTTTCCCTGTTTACTCGTTTAAAGTAGACAATTTGGAAAATATAGAAGGCACAAGGTAGTAAAATAAAAAATTCTCCCTCATCAGGAGAGAATCACCATTAACGTTTTATTTTTTCTCTCATGCTTTTTATTTTTCTAATTAGCTTAAAGTTAAAAAAAAAATCAGTCTAGAAAGAGATACCAACTATAAAGGTAAGTTTCTCTCCCCTAAAATAACAGCTATTTTTTTGTGTGTGTATGCGAATCTCCCTGCAATTCGAAGTAATTAAAAACTAATGTATACATGGATGAACCTGGAGGACATTATGTTGAGCAAAGCAAGCCAGACACAAAAGGACAAATACTGTATGATTGCGTTACTATGAACCAAATATATTATGTAACATATTGTTTGATTAAAAATTTTTTATATGTATCCAGTACATTTAATTGAGAAATGTATATATTTTCATGTGTTTCCTTTTAGTTTTTAATTGTTTATATATTCAATCATTAAATGTACAAAATAAAGTTAAAAAAAACTAATGCATAAAACAGCATTCACATATCCATTATAGCCCTTAAAAATTCTTTTTTTTTTTTTTTTACCGGGAGGTCCCGGGGATCGAACCCAGGTCCCTCCATATGGGAGACGGATGCCCAACCAGTTGAGCTACATCCGACCCCGCCCTTAAAAATTTATACAAATGAAATATCATTATCTAGAGTGTTCTGCACCTTGCATTTTCCGTTGTTGAGAATATCTTTCCCTAAATGCATGTATAAATGGTCCTCATTGTTAGCAGTTCTAGCTAGTCCTAGTCCATCGTGTGCAGGGTTTCTATAATTTGACCAAAGGGACTGGCAGGCCATGATAGGACAGGGTGGGTGCGAGATCGGCCATTTTAGACCAGGGGAATTTCAGGACCGGATACTGGGGGGGGGCGGTTACAAGAGGAGCCAATATGGTTGGCATGTAGGGTATTAGTGAGAAAAGGCTTGGGGACAAAGGATGGGTGCGCTAGTACTCCAGGCTAGCATTTCATACTTCCTTTGTTTGCTATATTAGAGGGGAATAGTTACTTCAGCTGGTTTGGGTGGTATTGTGTTGTCTGAACAAAAGCTTGACGGCAGAGAAGTGGAGACGTCCATGAGGCAGCCGAAATTCGAGTCAGGAATTGAGAAGGGATCTGAGGATGGGGTTGGTTAATTCTCTACACACTTTAATACGGCCTAGTCATCATCGCTCCCTCCTTACTAATAAAAACCGTTGCTTTATCCACGTGGCGCACAGGAAGCGTCACTTGGTGGTTTGCCTCTTTCCTACGCCCAAGGTTAAGGCGGGTTCGTTACGCGAGGTGGAGCCAGAGCCTAAAACTCGACCTTCGCGCCCGCTACCTGACAACGCCCCTTACTCCTTCCCCCTTCCTTGTCCCCGCGCCGCGGGAATTCCGAGATTTGGGCGGGCTTTCTACTGAGAGTTCTAAGGAGTAGAGATAGGACACTGCAGCCGCCAATCCAATATGCCCGATACCCGGATGTGAAGTGGTGCGCGATACAAAGGCGAATTTTCTCCCCGCGCTACGTCCGGTACAGTGACCAATGAGCATTCCTAAAGCAATAAATGACAGGAACAATATCCAGTTACCAATTAGATTCTCTCACGCATGTGGAAATTCTCTTGCTTGGTCTAACCCACTGCTGGTTTTAATTGGACGGTATTATGAAGAGCGGTTGAACGGTCTTATTAGGAGCTGGAGCGAGAAAGTGCGCAGCCAGTAGGAAGGTTCTCAAGAATGGGGCGGGGATTAGGCCTTCGCCTCGGCGGCAGAGGAGACTCGGGGGCCATTTTGTGAACAGACGAAGACTGAGCGGTTGCGGCCGCATTGCTGACCTCGAGCAGCAGTCTGCTTCTTCGCTTGGAACCTGGGAGTAGGAGATTCAGATTCGAATCTCTTCTCCCTACCCCATCTTGGTAAGTGAAGGGGGCAGACGCAGGGGCTACATTGGGTTCCTTGGGGAGCGTGAGGGGGTGTGGGAGAGAAGGCGAGGGAACCCGCTCCTCGGCAGAGTAACTAGGCCCCCATTTATTTTATTTGCCTTGGGAAATTAGGCCATATGTGGGAGGGAGTATTACAGGCCTCAGCCTCCGCATAGATTTAGTCTAGTGTTCTCTAAGCCACCATCGGCAGAGAAAATGTCCTTTTTGTCTTACCTGTGTTAACGGTTGCTTTCCTTTCGTTTTTCTATGGGACTCGTAAGAAATCATGGAAGTTAAAATCGACATGCTTATTCATATAGTTGAGGTTTATGTAGAGCTGATGCGTTCTTATTCTTCATTTTCTTAAAGTGGGCAGTGGGTGGTGGGTTACTAAGTAGTAGATATTGTGCCGCGATCCTGAATTCTGGAGCGTGCTGCAGGATGTAAGATTAGTAAATATAACAATAGATTTAATATTCTACTTTAAATTTTACTTTTCTCACCAAATGTTGGACCTCGAAGTGTAGTTGCTTTGTTTTATTTTAAAAAGAAAATAATGTAATCTCGCACATTAAGTTAAAATTACAGCTGACTTACTACTTTTTATCTGCAGGTTTGCAAATCACTTGAAATATATAAGTTAGTGGAACTTTGCTTGAGGTAGGTATTACTATCTTTCTCAGACAAGAAACAGGCGTAAAAGTATTGAATGCGAGGGTCATGTTAAATCTGTAGTGGAACTATTAAGGAATTTGACCACTAGGTCAGTCAAGTGGTTTTTATCTAATTATTGGGATACTTGGTACCAGATACAACGTTTGAATTTTTACAAGGACCTAATTAGAAGAAACTGCTGGCAACTAACTGTAAATTCCCCGACTGCACTTGGGAAAAATATTTAATCATGAGAATTAGATTTGTTATTAATGTAACTGCTGAAGAAGACAAACTTAAAATTCGAATTTTAGAATATTTTGGTATTTATTTTACTGTACATCTAAGCTTTTGTGGCACAAATGCCTAGCTACATTTAATTATAGAGCCTACTATTTGCTAGGTGTTAAACCTTGAAAATTTTCTAAATTTATAAAATTTATAATCGCTTATTTATCCTTGTGTAAGATTGCGTTTTTATTTTTCACAATGTGTAAATCTCAACGAACTTTATTAAGCACAGTTTAAACCAATACTGAAGGGTCAGACGTTCATCCTTCAAGAAATCTATTTGTTAGAAGGTAAAAGGCATATTCTAGATTGCTATGCATTTGCTGATCCCTCACCAGATAGACACTGTAAAACCTGTAATAGGCTTTGCAGCATTAAAAGTATTGACTTTTTTTTTTTTTTTTTTAAAGGCCTAAAATGTATATTATGCATGGGCTTTTAAAAATTAAAGCTTACCACACTGCTGAACTGTCAGGAATAAGATAAGAGCAAGTGATAGATTAATTTAGGAAATCATCTAGCTGATAAAAGTATCCTTGGCAATTGAATATGTGAGATTAATTTTTTATTATTTAAGAAAGGTTATTGATGAGAGTTGAAATTAAATGAATGGTGCCTGTCCTGCCTTGAGGTTTTAGAAATGGGGTTTATTAGCATCAGCCTATAACAAAAACTCCTCTAATACACCCATCAGAAACTCTTTGCTCACAAAATTAATAACTGAAACAATTCTAGATGTGTTCTCAAGTAAATAGGCTTTACTAACATGTTCAGGTTGGGCCAGAGAGGAAGAGTTTAAGAAGAAAGTTACAGGTCTTACCTTTCTGTGTTTTCCATGCTGTGCCATTCTCAGGAATACTTGGAGGTGGTTGCTATTCCTTCTGTAGGGAATTTAAACATAGTTTATATTTGTAATTACATCTCTAGAAGGTTTAACATGGCATGTGATCTTGTTTTGGATGGAATTGCTCTTAGAAACAAGCAAGGAATAAACTCTAAAATAGCTAGTTCTAATCTTAAAGATGAATTAATTGCTGAATGTGAAAGAGATTAACCAGCGAGTGTAAAAGTTGAAAGAATCTTGCCTGGGAGTTAGAACTAGATTTCCCCCTGCTGCTTGTTAACTGTGTCATTTTCAGCAAATCAGTTTCACTTTTCTGGATTTCAGTGTTTAATCTTTAAAATGAGAGAGATTAGACTTGTCTTAATTTCTAATACCTATAAGTGATTTGTTTTCTAGAGGTTGAGAAGTGTACAGAAATAGTTTTATTGTTAAAAACGGTTTTATAAATTAGTAATTATTGTTCAGGATTGCATTAATAAGGATATTTCAGTTTTCAAATAATTTTATTAGTGGTTGTCTTTGGGGAGCATTATTTGCTCATTCATTCTCCTTGGGACCAGGGAAGATAATAGCTTTGTACATACACTGTATTTTCTAGAGGATTGGCTGTTGTGAGACCAGAACTGTTAGGTATAGTATAACTTTCAGGTGTTCTTTTAAGTATTAATATATTGGAAATTTTGGATATGTAGGAAAAAGAATTACAGGATTTGAAACAATTCTCTTGGTGCATCTACTATGATAAGTAATAATGTTTTTGGATTTATTATAGTGTATCAGAAATGTATTCAAACTTGCTTCTGACTGCTTCTGAGGCAGTACACTGGAAGGATTAGGCACTTTGTTTAAAGAATTGGTTCTTAATTAGGGAAGAGATACCCCACCCATTAAGCTCTCCACTGTGGTTCTCAAACTTGAGCAGACATCACAATCAGTAGGAGAGCTGATTAAAATAGATTGCCATGCCCCATTCCTAACAGTTTCTGATTAGGTAAGTCTGGGGTGGGACCTGAGAATTTGCATTTCTAACAGTTGGCAGGTGGTAACTATGGTCATGCTGTTTGGCAGACCTCATTGAGAATGCCCCTTTAGAAGTAGGGAACCAGACACCACTGAGGTTTGACAAAGTATGATCTAAGAATACACTTTTATTGCAGAGTCAAAATTAGTTGCTGAAGTGTTTTTTTTTTAAGTGGTAGCTCATCACCTTAACATGTTTGGAGATATCTTAACTTCTTGATACTGAAAGATGTAAATGTTTTCACATCACTGCTTTTTAAGCTTCTGTCTTGTGGTACATGTTCAAAGGATTTGTTTGTGGATGAGCCATAAAGTTATTTAACACAACCTTAATATTTTGCTTACCTAATTCAGTCTGTGATCCCAAGTAAAAAAATGGAATGTTTCACTGTAACTACTCCCCAAACACTGAGTTGAAGGAAATAACACCCAAATGCACATTTTCTGCAATTCTACAAATATTTTCTATCATTTGTACATCTATGCAATTTTACACATCAGTCCCAAGTGTAAAAGTCTTACACATTATGCCTAAACTGGTCTGCTACTTGTTATTTACGGTTTAGAGTTACAGTTTCTATTGCTTTAGGCATTCTTACATAATCCACTTTTAAAGCTCAGTTAAAAAAATTTTTTTTGCCAAAATTTGTAAAGGAGAATAAGATTTCGTGGTTGTATATTGAAATGTAAATGCAAGCAAACATGCATTCTTATGTGCAAAATGACCTAAACTAATTGCAAATCTTGTTTTAGTTCTTGAAACAACCCGTTTGTCATTTATATCATTAGTGTGGTACTGTGTATCAGCTTTTTAGAAGTCATACCTTGGAATTAGCTATATATACATCATTTGATGAACAGTGGGGCCACAGAAACAGCATTCCATAAGGACTGTCAGTATCTCAGCCATCACATCGTTTTTTTTTTTTGAACTGTTATATTAAGTGGTCAGTAGCCATAATAGTTAATCTTTTTACATTCATCTGTATAGTTTTTCATTCTGTCCGTGAGTGGATGAATGTGCTCCTTATTTAAAACATCTTTCTCACTAAGTTGTAGAATTGATTAGGTCTTGTGGTTTCATCATTCTTTGGTTTTGAGAATAGATGAGTCATCTCTTATATATTCATGGTAGACCATTTACCTTCAGTCTGTATCATGAGGAAAAACTACATGGATTAATCAGCTTACCTTCATAATCTTGATATTTGACATTTGCTCACTTCATCTCTATTCAATGATCTGGTTTTTCTCTTTTTTTTTTTTTTTTTTTTTGCCCAAACTGCTGATTACCAAAATGAATGTTTGAATGTAGAAATTTTTTTTTTTAGATTCTTCTTTCAAAACCCTTAAGGGAATACCAGCATGGATTTAGTTAATTTTAGTCACCTATTGATGTTGAAGAATTGTGAAGACAGTCAGTGGTAAAGGTTCTATGATCCTATAAAGGATCCTATAAACATCCCATTTTTATGGGATGTTTATATGTTCTATGATCCTATAAAGGATCCTATAAACATCCCATTGGAATGTTATGCTTTACCAAAGTGTGTTAGATGCAGTAGACAGATATTTCTGTCTTTGGGTTTAGGGCACAACATTTCTGAGGAACTCTGACTCAATCTGTCCCTTCTCCTTTCACAGGGCAGCAAGGCGAACCCCATCCCTACTCACTGGAGCTCAGCTTTGATTTTTAACCTCCCTTCCCCACCCTTCCAGAACACACACATTCACATTACAAAATTGATTTTATAAAGACATTTTAAACATAATGATGCAACTTGGTGTGCACTACAGCAAATTTACAGGTGTTTTTTTTTAAATTGTTTCCAAAAACGGGATCTGGATTTAAGATGTAATTTTTAAAATTTCTATTTCTATTTTTTTCTGCAGCAGTTGGGTTAGAGGAGGAGGAGCCTTTTAGCCTCTCATAAACTGACCTCTCTATTTCCTCGTGTATTTTTAAGATTGAATAATGATGTGGAAAGGGCTTTGCTTGTCTGCTACTGAGAACTTTACCCTTGCGGTTTTTGTGGAAACTGCTTTTGGAAAGAAAAAAGAAATTAACTTTACTGACTTGACATTTTTGCACCTCCCGTTTTTCTAATCTGGGCTATTTTTATTTTTGTTTTTTTACAGTGAGATTTTTTTGATCTTCAGCTACAGTAAGTTATTCCAATTTTTTTTTTACATTTTTCCTGACTTTCCGCTGATTTCCTTTTTATTGTTGTTACTAGTTACTATTATTATTTATTATTATTATACTTATGATGGTGATGATGATGATGATAATAACACTAATGATTTTTAACCGGATTAAAATCGAGTTTTTCTGAATGTTCATAAGAATTTCTCCGGCCTCCTGATTGACTTTGGAGTTTTGTATCTTGGGAGAGAAAGTGAAGGCATTAGCATTTTTAAGTGGATTGATCATATAAACATTTTCTCTCCCAACCCTACCCTCGCCCTCATTCCCTTCCCCACACTCAGAATTTTACTGGCTGTATAAGTCTGTGACCTTATTTTTCCTGATCTTTAACTTAACTGTTTTAGAGCATCTCTGGACGTCTGTATTTTTAATTTTTTTTATTTTTGTTTTTTTATTTTTAATCTTTCATTTGTTAAATTTTTAAACTGTGCTGCAATAAAATGTGTGTGGTACTACTTAACACCTATAGTGGTGATGGCATTTTCCCAGAAAGCCATCTTCCTCCTGTTTCCCTTAAATCCCATCCTGCTTTTCCTGTACACTACCCCTCACAAACCACAAGCTGCAGCAACATGGATGCCCAGCCTGGAGCAGCAGCAGCCAGGATGACCTGGAGCCAGGGGGGCCTTCGGAACAGATGCACACCCTTCCTGGGTGATGGTAAGAGGTGTGAGGTCCACTTGGTTTCATTGCAGAGACTAGGAAATACACTCATTTAAGTTTAGTTGGACCAGTGTAGGTGATGGCTTAACCACAATATTTCCAGAGGCTATGTATGTGTATGTCTCCTAAGAGATGTTTCCCAAGTGAGCCACCTCAGTTATTTTTAAACTGATAGAATAATGAGTAATAAATTTGGGCTGATTGAGAATTTTTGGCAATGAAAGAGCAGTGTAAGTTAGTTTAAACCTGAAAATGAAAATGCCTTGTTTTAATGCTTAGCAAAACAAGACAAGGTTTTATTAGGCAGTTCTTTTTCTAGATTATTATAAATTAGTAAAGTTTTTCTTTTAGAGTAATCCTCTTTGGTTTTGTGATAACAATTTTGGATTGTATTTTATTTAGACTGTTTTATCTCATTAAAATTTAACATGACTCAAATCATAAGTGACATGCTGCAGTATTAAAGTGCACTGAAAGGTATTTAAGATTCTGAGAAAAGGATAAGTAGGCTTTTAACCTCAAAAAAACAGGAAAATCAGTTTAGCTCTGTAGCTAGATCAGGAGGGAGGTAGGTCTGACCCCCTTTTTTTAATGATGATTTGAGGACAAGCTTGAGAGTAGGGAATCCAATCTGTTCACAAGGGTGATAGGAAGGGATGGATCCAGTCTATTTCCAGAGTAATGCAGAGATAAGAATGTGGATAGCCAAAGAGTTAAAAATTTTAGCAACATATAGTATTTTGACTTACTAAAGCAGAATATTTTGATAACTCATTTTAGAATTACTCTGATGGATTTTTCAAAAAGACTTATTTATTCCCCTCCCCCTCGTCATTTGAGGTTGCTGTCTGCTCTCTGTCCATTTGCTGTGTTTTCACTGTGTCTGCTCTTGTTAGGAGGCATCGGGAACCAAATGTGGGACATGCTATGCGGGAGAGAGGCACTCAATCGCTTGAGCCACCTCAGCTCCCTGCTTTGTTTTGTCTCTCATTGTCTTTCCTCTTTGTGTCTCTCGTTGAGTCATCTTGTTGGGTCAGCTCGCCACACCTGCCCATCCTGCCAGCTCGCCTTCTCCAGGATGCACAGGGAGCTGAACCCTGGACCTCCCACGTGGTAGGTGGGAGCCCAGTCGCTTGAACCACAACTGCTTACCTTTAAGAGAATAAATAAGTCAGATGACATACCTTTCCCCACTTGGACTGAAAGAGTAAAATCTGATTTAAAATGAACACTGAAAGGCACCCTCAAAGGAAAACAGTGGGGAAAAGTTAAAGGGTTATTTAGAAGAGGAATGGTGGCTTTTTTAGATAATAGGTCCACGTTTTATTGATGCTTTCTTTTGTCTGACGCCTGTTTGTACTTATGTGCTCCTTGTCTTTGTGTGGTTACTGTTCACTGTAGGTTGTTTTATGTATCCGTTATTTGTTCATTCTCTCCACCCATTCTTTTATGAGTCATGTTCTGGCTTTGGGGATACAAAGAAAGATATAATATTGCTTGTCTTCAGGACTCACAGCCATATTAGGAGGACAGATAAACAATGAGATAATTCACTGTGACATTAGATCCTATAGAAGAAGATATTCAGGACAGATCATAAAAATTTGGATGCTTTGCCAAGGGGCTTCTGTTTCATCCAGAAACCAGGAGTAGCCATTGAAAGATTCTAAGCTGGCAGTGACATCAGGTTTTTATTTTAAGAAATGTCATTTTGCTGGTGTGAAATGATTTAGAGAAGGATGAAATTGGAAGCAGGAGATAAATATGGAAGTTGTTATAATCCAAGGAAGGAATAATGACCTGACATGGAGAAAGTTGGAGGTAGTGGAATTGCAGGGGAGGGGAGAAATATAGGAGGATTTGGTGTGGTGTGTGCTGGGTAGGAAGAGAAAGGAATTTGACAGGATCAGGTTTCTAACTTCTACGATAGAGGTAGACATTAGGGAATGTAAAAGAAGGGAACAAATTAGGCTTGAGAAGGTAGAACGGGAAGTATTTTTTTTAAACATTGATTTTTAGGTGCTTGTGGAACATATTAAATAGAGGTGTTTATTCATTTACATGAGTGCTTACTCTGAAAAATCACCATTAGGTTTGCATATATGGGGGTGAACAAAAGAGTTACTGTTCCCTGCCCTCCTCAAGGTTATAGACCATTGAGGAGAATAAAGTAGGAAAAAAAAAGAGAAATGGAGAAAGTAAACAGCACTACTACAATTTGAGAACAGGATGCTATGAGATAATAGTAAAGGAACCAAGTTAAGGACAGGGAGTGGGGGAAGGGTTGCAGCCAGTGAAATAACCTGATATTGAAGCTAAGATCTGAAGTGGAATATCATGTAATGGGGAAAAACAAAAAACTTGACTTCTGAGTTGAGAATTTAATACTAGAGTCATGAAGAATGCAGAGAAGAATAATTGAAGGGGTAGGGGAGGACCAAACTTTTTTATGGTACAGGACCTTATCTAGATTTTAGATTTGTTGAAGGTATTTGTAGAATAGGGGGATCTGAACTCAGGAGATTCCTTCTGGTTACTATATGGGGAATGTTAATGAGGGCTAAGTGAAAAGGGGACAAGTTGTTACGATACTCGGGCCACTATTTTAATTTCTTGAAGGAAACTTTCATCTTAGGCCTGAGGATGTTTGACCTGCTTTTTCACATCATTTTGTCTGCATATATTAACCAGTGAGTGGTTGTAAATAGACTGAGGAAGAGTAGGTTGTATGAAAAATGGTCATACCCTAGGAAATGAATAGGCATTTTTGTGACAACTCTCTTCGTTCAGGCATGATGCTTGATGATTTTGTCCTTTTGGAAATAATCATCTGAACACTTTACAGTATGTGTACCACTGTTCTGAAGTTGGTTCATTACCACAACCTTGAGTAGATACTATCACCATTCATATTTTAGAGATGGGAATATTGAAGCACACAATTAAAACAATTTGCCCAATGTTAGATACACCTAATAAATGGTGGAATGTGGATTCAACCCAGGCAGTAAGCCTGCATATTGCCACTCTTAATCATTAAACTAGACTGCTAGTATTCTAGGGAAAAAACTTCTAATTTGGTTAAAGTACCAAAAAAGGAAACTACTCTGGACTTTTTAAAAAGAGTTTTAAAATTAAACATGATTTTATATTTTGAGTTATATCTATTTATGGTTTTAAAAAGGGAAATATACCCAGAAAGGTGTTCCTTTATCGAGCCTCATCTCACTTGATCTGTTGGTGTCATTTATCCAAATGCTTTCTTCCTTGAAACATTTTTACTTTGTTTCCTGGTTTTAATTGTGTGTTTCTACCTATATCTTCACCCACCTATACTGCATTATTTGGTTTCAGGCCACCATCATCTCTTTTTTTTTTTTTAAAGATTTTATTTATTTATTCATTCATCTATCCCCCCCTTGCTGCTTGTGCTCGCTGGGTCAGCTAACCACGCCGTGCGGGCGGGCTTGCCTTCACCAGGAGGCCCCGGGAACCGAACCCGGGGCCTCCCATATGGTAAATGGGAGCCCTACTGATTGAGCCACAGCCGCTTCCCCACCATCATCTCTTGTGCATTGTTCAAATAGATTCCTGTTTCCACTCAACCTGGTAGTTAGAAAGATTCTGTTTAAAAAAAAAAAAACAATTTAATGCTGTTGCTTGAAAGCATCTGTGCTCACCTGATGCCTATTTCAATATTAAAGTAAAAAAATTACTGACTTAGAAGATATTCTACATGATCTGTTGTGCTCCTCTCCCCCTTATTCTTAGTATACTCTGCTCCAGCCACATTGCCTCCTTACTGCGTGGAACACACTAGATATGCTTTTACCAAAGTCTTTGTTTGGAATTTTCTTTTCCCAGACATTCACAAGGGTAGTTTACACAAATTTTCTAGGCTGTTTCTTAAAAGTCACTATCTCAGTGATGTCTTCCTTTATTTAGCCTTTGAAACCTTCCTCACCCAAAATAATCTTAGCATTTAATCACCAGCTCATTTACTATAGAGCTTTATTTTCTACTAACCTTGTTTTTGCTTATCTCCTCTACATTAGAATATAACCTCCATGTGGGGTGGTTTTTTTTTTTTCTTTGTTTACTAGTAGGTTTAGAATTCCTAGAATGTTGCCTGACTCAATAGTAGGAGCTGAATAAATTGTTGATTTAATGTGTATGAATATGTAAAGAAATGTCTAGAAGGATACATGTCAAATAATTGAAATTGATTACCAATGGTCAGTGGAGTGAGTTTAGGAGAGTTGAAAGGAAACATTTGATCCATGGGTTAAAAACTGAAGAATGAACAATGAGCAAGGCAGCTGATGTGGCTTAGTGGTTGAGTGCCAGCTTCCGACACATGAGGTCCCAGGTTCAATCCCTGGCCCTGGTACCTCAAACAAACAAACAAACAAACTCTTGAAACAATGAGCAATGTTAATTTTGCATCCTTATTGTAGATATGCTTCAACTGATTCTGTGTCTGGGTGTAAAATAGGGTAACATTTCTCTGCCTGTGAGTATAAGCATTGTTAGGTTGGAAAAAAAGCCTTAAACAGGTGGCTACCATGAATCAAAAAAAATTTTTTAAAAACAAGTGTCCATGATGAAGTGAGTCAAGTTAGGAGTTGAGGGCATAGGCTGCTGTGTTCCCTGTGATGGGATTCTAATGGAAAATTGGAAGAAATTACCATTTTTTTCTTTATTATTCATTGAGAGACTAGAAATATTTATAAGAGGTAGTCTTAACAGGTTAGTGGATAAGAAAAAATGGATCTTTTTTCTTCTTACCTATTTTTTTTTTTTTACCGGGAGGTCCCAGGGATCGAGCCCATCTCCAGGTCCCTCCTTATGGGAGATGGAAGCCCAACCGTTTGAGCCACATCTGTCCCTGTCTTCTTACCTATTTTAATTCTAAGTTTACTAGCCTGACATCCTTTTTCCCATTTAGATTAATCTAGGCTTCTGAGTTGATTGCAAAACTAATATAACTCTTTGGGAGTTCATTGAACCATGCATTGCTTTTCAAAGACAGTTTTTCCCTTAATTGTCTTTGGCAGTTTGTTGATTTCTTTGTTGGAATTATGCAGTTATTTGTGCTGTTTTAGATGTAATTTTATTGAAATTGAAAAGGATGACTAGTTAAATGGCTAAGATTGATGTGGATTTTCAAGAGAAGGTACTCTATTTAAACTCATGTCATACAGCGCATACACTTTAGTAGTAATTTTTACTTAAGATGTTCATCTTCCATCAATAGATAAAGATGTCTAAAAATTTTAATAGCTACTTAGGATTACAATACATATTAATAGAGTATTCTACTTAATGTTGGATCCTTAAGGTTTTCTTCCATTTTCCTTTCATAAAAAATTATTTGAATAATTTACAAGTAAAAATTTGTAAACATCTTCAATTATTTTCTTAGAATTAAGTCCCAGAAGTGTAATTGCTTAAGAGCAAGGGCATTTAAAAAACTTAATCTAGGTTACTCTTCTAAAAGGTGAAGACAATTCACCTATTTAATGGCAATGTAAGAATGACCAGTAATGTTTATTTCTGGATTTGTGAATTATTGGGATCCTTATATTTTTTATTCTATGGTTGATTCTTTCTAAATCAGATATGAAGTGTTAAGTCTTTGGCTTGAATTGTAAGAATGTTTACAAGTGGATTTTCTGGGGTTTTCCGAGTGAATCTAATAACCACATTGACTATTTCTATGTGTAGTTTGAGATTCACATGAAATTTCTGATATGAGTATGTATATATCTGGTGCTCCTTTTTTTTTTCCCCTGAGGTGCTGAGGACCAGGGATTTAACCTGCTATCTCCTATGTGGGAAGCCTGCACTCAACCACTGAGCACATCTGATTCCCTGAGTTGGTTTTATCATTTTTTGTGCTTGTTTGTTTTTTTTTTCCTTCAGACAGCACCAAGAAACAAATGCAGGACCTCCCATGTATCAGGCAGGTGCTCAACTGCTTGAGCCACATATGCTCCCATGGTGCTGTCTTTTAATTCTGTGAAAATTTTTTCAAACATAAAAAAGGGAGAATAGTATAATGAATCCTCATGTACTTGTGTAGATTCAACTATTAATCCTTGGCTGATCTTGTTTATCTTCCCACTCCATGTTACTTTGAAGCAAATCCTTGATGTAATTTCATCTTGAGATATTTCTTTGAAAGATAACATGATCTTTGAAAGATATCTTTGAAAGATCAGAACTTTAAAATCATATTCTCTTAAGGTCCTAAAATACTACGTTGAAGAGTGAATGAGACATTCATCCATTCTGTTTTCTTTACAGGAGTGGTAACAAGGTACATTGTTTTGTTCTGTATTTAAAATTTTTATTTTATCATATTCAAAATAACATTTCCCATATTAACCACTTTCAAGTATACAATTCAGTGGTGTTAATTGCATTCACAGTGCTTTGCTGTGATCACTGCCATCCATCACCAAACATCACCACATAAATTTTTTTTTTTTTTTTTTAACGGGAGGTCCTAGGGATTGAACCCAGGTCCCTCCATATGGGAGACGGACGCCCAACCAGTTGAGCCACATCCGACCCCATAAATTGGTTTTTGCTTACATATCGTTAGTCATTTCTGTAATTTGGGGAAGTTGTGTTCATTAAAGATAAATTTATTAAAAAAAAAAAAAAAGTTGAGCATCTTTCCATGATTATTTTCATATTGGTGATAAAATCAAATTCATTGTAACCAAATATTTTGTGTTAATGTGTTCTATTCTTAAATTCTCAAGTTTATATATAATTGCATGTTTTAGCTGCCTAGGGCTGAGAATGTTGTAGATTTCCTTATTAAAAATTGCTTAGGGCTGGGAGCAGGTGTAGTTCAGTGGTTCTGAGCACCTGCCTCCCAGGTTCAATCACTGGTAGCTCCAAAAGGAAAAAAAAATTGCTTAGGGCTTCTTTTGTTTTTTTTTACCGGGAGGTCCCAGGGATCGAACCCGGGTCCCTCCATATGGGAGACGGACGCCCAACCAGTTGAGCTACATCCGACCTCTAGGGCTTCTAATTATTTTGCTGCACTGGTTTGAAATCTTTTATCCACAATTAAGAAATTCGCAGGGGGTCGGATGTGGCGCAACTGGTTGGGCGTCCATCTCCCATATGGAGGGACCCGAGTTTGATACCCAGGACCTCCCGGTTAAAAAAAAAAAAGGAGAAATTCGCAAAACTCTAATGTTTTTAATTAGGTTGACACAGACTCAATTTGATGATAATATGTGACCTCAGTATATGTGAGTCTGTGTTAATACACTGCAGGAATATTAATACATTTGATGTGAAATTGGGTGTTTCCCCAGCTCCCACAGAGGTATTATACAACAAAAATAGCACAGTAATTACCTTTCCAAATTTGAAAATGTGATTTTCCTGACTTTTATGTCTCCAGGGTTCTGATGGGGAATCATGGTAGATTTAAAGTCTTTACTAAAATTCAAATGTGACTTTGAGGCTGCTGACACAATTGAAGGCTAATAAGGAAATCAAATCTTGTAAATAATTAATGTTGAACCTTTATGTTCTTAACACGGTCTATGCTTTGGCATCATCATCACCACCATAATATGAGAGCTTTGTAAAAATACAGAATCTTAACACCCTACCTTGAAATACTGATGGACATGAAAGAGAAGTGCTGGTCTAGACACTTAAAATCTTTTTTTTTTTTTTTTTTTTTTTTTTGAGATTACACAGTATATTTAGTTCATAGCACAGTCATACAGTGTTTTTCCTTTTGTGACTGCCTTCACAACATAATGTCCTCCAGGTTCACCCATGTTGTCATATGCTTCAGGACTTTATTACAGCTGCATAATATTCCATCGTGTGTATATTTGTTTATCCATTTGCTGGTTGATGGATACCCGGCTTGTTTCCAAATTTTGGTAATCATGAATAATGCTGTTAAGAATATCGGTGTGCAGAAGTCTGTCACTTCTCTCAGTTCTTCTGGGTATATACACAGTATGTATTGCTGGGTCACGTGGAAATCTATATTCAACTTCTTTGGGAACTGCAAAACAGTCCTGCACAGTGCCTGTACCATTCAACATTCCTACCAACAGTGAACATTCCCACCAACAGTGAATAAGTTCCTCTCTCTCCACATTCTCTCCAACACGTGTAGTTCTCTGACTTTTTAATAATGGTCATTCTGTTAGGTATGGCGTGATATCTCATTGTAGCTTTGATTTGTATTTCCCTAATAAGCTAGTGATGTTGAGCATTTCTTCTTGTGCTTTTTGGCCATTTTTTTTTTTTTTTCCCAATTAAAAAAAAACTTTTAGGAGGCACCAGTGATTGAACCCAGGACCTCCTATATGGGAAGCAGGTGCTCAACTTGAGCGATATCTTCTCCCCTGTATTTTTTTATTTTTTTTAATATGTATTTTTTTAAAGATCTATTTTATTTATTTATCCTCCTCCCCCGCCCCCTTGCTGCTTGTGATCGCTGTGTCCGTATGCTGTGCGTTTTCCTGTGTCTGGTTGTCTCCCTTGTTGCGTCATCTTGCTGTGCCAGGTCACTGTGCTGCGTGGGCTGTCAGCTTGTCTTTACCAGGAGGCCTGGGGAATTGAACCCAGGGCCTTCCATATGGTAAACGGGAGCCCAACCACTTGAGCCACATCTGCTTCCCCAATTCCCCCAACCACTTGAGCCACATCTGCTTCCCCAATTCCCCGTTGTTTTTCGCTCTCTGTCTGCTCTCTGTGTGTTCTTCTGTGTCTGCTTGTTTTCTCTTTTAGGCAGCACCAGAAACTGATCCTGGGACCTTCGGAGTGGGAGAGAGGCACTCAATCTCTTGTGCCACCTCAGCTCTCTGGTCTGCTGTGTCTCTTACTGTCTCTCCTCTGTCTTTTTTTTTGCGTCACCTTGCTGCACCAGCACTCCTGTGCCAGCTTACCTTCACCAGGAGGCCCCGGAAATTGAACCTTGGACCTCCTATATGGTAGACGGGAGCCTAGTCGCTTGAGCCATGTTTGTTTTTCCCCCTGTATTTCTTCTTTGTACAAATGTCTGTTCAAATCTTTTGCCCATTTTATTTTTTATTTTTTGAGATACCAGGGCCCGGGATTGAAACTGGAACCAAGTATGTGGGAAGCTGGTGCTCAACAACTGACCCACATCCACTTCCCTGAGTTGGCTATCCTTTGTTTTGCTTGTTTTTGTTTTTTTTTTGGGAGTCACCAGGAATAGAACCCTGGACCTCCTATGTAGGAGGTACATCTCAACTGCTTGAGGTACATTACTCCTTTTTGCCCATTTTTAAATTGGGTTGTTTGTTGTATTTTTATTGTTGAATTATAGCTTTTCTTTATATATCATGAATATTAAATCTTTATACGTGATTTCCAAATATTCGAATTGACTCAGCTGCCTTTACATCCTTTTGACAAAGTATTTTGAGGTGCAAAACTGTTTAATTTTGAGGAAGTCCCACTAATCTATTTTTTCTTTTATTGTTTGCGCTTTGGGTGTAAGATCCAAGAAACCACCCACTACAAGATCTTGAAGATGGTTTCCTACATTTTCTTCTAGTGGTTTATGATCTTGAATTTTATGTTCAGGTATTTCATCTATTTTGAGTTGATCTTGTATAGGGAGTGATCAGTGTGTCTTTATTTTATATGCCAGTACCACGCTGTTCTAAATACTTAAGCTTTTTAATATGTTTCAAGGTCAGGTAGTGAAAGTCCTCCCACATTGCTCTGCTTTTTTATTTTTTATTTTTTATTTATTTTTATTTTATTTTATTATTATTTTTTTTTTTACCGGGAGGTCCCGGGGATCGAACCCAGGTCCCTCCATATGGGAGACAGACGCCCAACCAGTTGAGCCACATCCGCCCCCGCTCTGCTTTTTTAGAATGTGCTTTTGGCTATTCAGGTACACTTTCCCTTCCAAATGAATTTGGTAATTGCCTTTTCTATTTCTGTAAAATAGGCTGTTGGGATTTTAATTGGTATTGCATTGCATCTGTAAATCAGTTTGGGTTGGATTGACATCTTCACAATATTTAGTCTTCTAATTCATGAACACAATGTCTTTTCATTTGTTTGCATTGATTTTTTTTTTAGCATTGTTTTTTCAAAAGATTTATGTTATTTATTTTTAAGGATTTATTTATTTCTCCCCTCCCCCCCTTGTTGTCGGCTCTTTGTGTCCATTTGCTGTGTTCTGCGTCCGCTTGTCTTCTCTTTAGGCAGCACCAGGAACTGATCCTGGGGCCTTTCGGAGTTGGGGAGAGGCGCTCAATCTCGGGCCACATCACCTCCCTGGTCTGCTACGTCTCTTATTGTCTCTCTTCTGTGTTTCTTTGTTGGGTCATCTTGCTGCGCCAGCTCTCTGCGTAGGCCAGCAGTCTGCGCGGTCCAGTTCGCCACATGGACTGGCTTGTCTTCACCAGGAGGCTTATGGGCATCAAACTGTGGACCTCCTATATGGTAGACAGGAGCCCAATCACTTTTTTTTTTTTTTTTTAAAGATTTTATTTATTTATTCATTTATCCCCCCCTTGCTGCTTGTGCTCGCTGGGTCAGCTAACCACGCCGTGCGGGCGGGCTTGCCTTCACCAGGAGGCCCCGGGAACCGAACCCGGGGCCTCCCATATGGTAAACGGGAGCCCTACTGATTGAGCCACAGCCACTTCCCAGGAGCCCAATCACTTGAACCACATATACTTCCCTTTTATTTTTTGAAAATTTATTCTCCCCACACCCAGATAATTCTCTTGTCTGTCTGCTCATTGTCTGTAGACATTTCAGGATTTTCTAAATATAGGATCATGTCATCTGCAAACATTGAGAGATTTACTTATTAATTTCATATTCTAACACTATTGAATAACAGTGGTCACAGTGGGCATCCTTGTTTTGTTCCTGATCTTAGAGGGAAAGCTATCAATGTCTCCCCATTGAGTCTGATGTTGGCCATGGGTTTTTCATATGTGCCTTTTATCATATAGAGGAATCTTCCTTCTGTTCTATCTTTTGAAGTGTTTTTATCAAGAAAGGATGCTAGGTTTTGTAAAATGCCTTTTCTGCATCGATAGAGATAATCATGTGGCTTTTTGTATTACATTAATTGTTGAACAACCCTTGCATTCCAGGAATGAATTCCCACTTGGTCATGGTGTATAAATCTTTTGATATGTTGTTGGATTCTATTTGCAAGTATTTTGTTGAGAATTTTGCATCTATGTTCATTAGAGATTTCACGCTGTAATTTTCTTTTCTTGTAGTGTCTTTATCTGGTTTTGGTATTAGGGAGATGTTGGCTTCATAAACCATTGGGTAATTTTTCCTCATTTTGGTTTTTTGGAAGAATTTAAACAGGATTGGTAATTCTTCTCTAAATGCTTGGTAGAATTCACCTGTGAAGTTATCTGGTCCTGGACGTTGTTGGGGATTTTTTTGATGACTGATTGAATCTGTGAATCAATCTGATCAATCTGTGATTGGTTTAAGTAATTCTTGTAGCATTAGTGTAGGTTGTTTGTGTGTTTTTAGGTAATTCATAGATATTGGCGTACAGTTTCTCATAATATCTTTTGATCCTTTATATTTCTGTGGGGCCAGTCGTAAATTCCCCTCTTTGATTTCTGATTTTATTTGCATCTTTTTTTCCTGTTATTAGCTAAGTCAATTTTATACATCTTCTCAAGGAACCAGCTTGTGGTTCTGTTCATTTTCTCTATTGTTTGTTCTCAATTTTATTTATTTCTGCTCTAATCTTTTTTTAAAACCAATTTTATTGATAAATATTAATAAAGCACACAATTCATCCAAAGTATACAATCAGTAGTTTTTGGTATAATCACATAGTTGGGCATTCATCACATCAATCATTATTAGAGCATTTTTGTTATTTCAACAATAAAATAGACAAGGGAAAACTTTAAAGTATTTTAAACATGTATATATCTAGGAGAGTAAGAGCTTTTAACAGTGCAAAAACATTGCCATTAGTACATCTACCAAAATTGAAATAATCTTTATTATTTTTTATGCTTGCTTTGGCAATGGTTTGCTGTTTTTTTGTTGTTTAAAATTTTATCCAATTCAGTTAGATCTTTGATTTTAAACCCCCCCCTTTTTTTTTTTTAAATAATAGGTGTTTAGGGCTATAAATTTTCCTCTCAGCACTGTGTTCACTGTATCCCATGAGTTTTGTTTTGGATTTTAAAAGTTTATTTTTTTATTTTGAGGTACGAGGGTCTGGGGATTGAACCTGGGACCTCATATGTTGGAAGCTGGTGCTCACCCAATGAGCTCCACTGGCTCCCTGTCCCATAAGTTTTGATAAGTTGTGTTCTCATTCTCATTTGTCTCAATATATTTACTAATTTCACTTAGTTTCTTCTTTGACCCACACATTGTTTAGGAGTGTGTTGTTGAGCCTACACATTTGTGATTTGACCTCTTTCCCATATATAATTTTCCAATTTGATTCCTTTCATTCCATTCCATTCCATTCTGATCCAAGAAGGTGCTTTGTCTAATTTCAGTCTTTTTATATTTATTGAGACCTTCCTTGTTACCTGCAATGTGGTCTGTCTTGGAGAAAGATCCATGAGCACTTGAGAAGAATGAAACACTGCTGAGTTTGGGTGCAGTGTTGTGTGTATGTCTGTTAGGTCTAACTTGTTTATCATATTGTTCATGTTTGGTTTGGTGTTGATTTTCTGTTTAGTTGTTTTATCTAATAATGTGAGTGATATGTTGAAGTCTCCAACTATTACTGTAGAGATGTCTGTCTTTGGTTTTGCCAGAGTTTGCCTTATGTATTTTGGGGCACCCTGATTAGGTGCATAGAATTTTATGACAGCTGTTATTTCTTCCTGGTGGATTGTCCCTTTTATAAATATATGATGGCCTTCTGTATTTCTTTTTTTTTTAAAGATCTGTTTATTTTCCTCCTTCCCCCCCATTCTTTTGTGCTTGCTGTCTGCTCTCTGTGTTCTTTTGTGTCTGTTTGTCTTCTCTTCAGGCGCCACTGGGAACTGATCCTGGGACCTTCATAGTGGAGAGAGGCAGCTCAATTTCTTGCGCCACCTCAGCTCCCTGTTCTGCTGCGTCTCTTAGTGTCTTTCTTCTGTGTCTCTTTTTGTTGTGTCATCTTGCTGCGCCAACTCTCTGATCGGGGCAGCATTCCCGAGTGGGCCAGCACTCCGGCCCAGGCCAGCTTGCTTTTCACTAGGAGGCCCCGGGAATCGAATCCTGGACCTCCTATATGGTAGATGAGAGCCCAGTCACTTGAGCCACATCTGCTTCCCTTCTGTATAATTTTTTTGTACTTGACATCTTTTTTGTCTGGTATCAGTATAGCTGTCCTTGTTCTTATTTGGTTATAGTTTGTGGAGTATCTTTTTCCAGCCTTTCACTTTCAGCTGGTTTGTATCCTTGGTCTAAGGTGAGTCTCTTCTAGGCAGCATATGGACAGCTCGTGTTTTTTAATCCATTGTCAGCATATATCTTTTTTTTTTTTTTTTTAAAGATTTTATTTATTTATTCATTTATCCCCCCCTTGCTGCTTGTGCTCACTGGGTCAGCTAACCACGCCGTGCGGGCGGGCTTGCCTTCACCAGGAGGCCCCGGGAACCGAACCTGGGGCCTCCCATATGATAAACGGGAGCCCTACTGATTGAGCCACAGCCGCTTCCCAGCATATATCTTTTGATTGGGTAGTTTCATCGATTCATATTCAATGATATTACTGTAAATGCATTACTTTACACCATTTTATTCTTTGGTTTTCATATGTTACTTCTTATGTTACTCTTTCGGTTATCCTTTTTGCTATATATATATTTCTTTTGTACTCTCTTCCAAGCCTCTCTCTCCTGTCTATTTCTTTTAGGCTGTAAGTCTCCCTTTAATACTTCCTGCAAAGGTGTATTCTTTTTTACGAACTCTATTAATTTCTGTTTGTGACTTTTAAACTCACCTTCATATGTGAAAGACAGTTTTTCCAAATAAAGAATTCTCATCTGAGGGAGCGGATGTAGTGGATTAGTGCCTGCTTCCCATGTATGAGGTCCTGGGTTTGGTCTCCAGTACCACCTAAAAACAAATGAAAAAATCCAGTTCTCATTGGGGAGTAGATGTAGGTCAGTGGTTAAGCACCTGCTTTTCATGTACAAGTCCTGGGTTCATTCCCCAGGACCTTCTAAAAAAAAAATTCTTGGCTGGCAGTTTTTTCTCTTTCAGTATCCTAATTGTATCATACAACTATCTTCTCACCTCCATGGTTTCTGATGAGAAATCTGCACTAAGTCTTTTTTTTTTTTTTTAGGCCAGTAAAAAGAATTTATTTAGGAAATGGGGGAAAGAACAGAGCTGCTAAGAAATGGTGGAGAAAGACGTTAATACACACTAAGATTTGCTGCGGGCTTCTCTAGGCAGAGAGCCTGTACTAATTCTTACTGAGTGTCCCTTGTGTGTGATGGTTTGCTTCTCCCTTGCTGCTGCTCTCAGAATTTTCTCTTTATCTTTGATGTTTGGCATTCTGAGTAGTATGTGTCTTGGAATAGGTCTACTTGAATTTATTCTGATTGGGGTATGCTGTGTTTCTTGGACAGGTAAGATAATTTTTTTTCATGAGAGTTGGGAAATGTCTCATTTCCTCAAATACTCTTTCTGCCCCTTTTCCCTGCTGTTCTGGAACTCCTATAACATGTAGGTTGTTGCGTTTTGTGTTGTCCTTCAACACCCTGAACCCCTATTTTTTTCTATTCTTTTCTCTCTCTGTTCTTTTCTCTCTCCAATTTCAGCTGTTCTGTCTTCATCACTTAGTCGTCTTTTATGTCAAGACTGCTGTTGTATGCCTCTAATATGTTTTTATCAAATCAGTTTCATTGGTAAATATTAATAAAGCACACAATTCATCCACAAGTGTACAATCAGTGGTATTTGGTAAAATCACATAGTTGACCATTCATGACCTGACTTCAGTCATCATTAGAGCATTTCAAAAATAGCAATGAACAAAAAACAAACAAGAAATTTCTTGAATAGTGGCCCAGCCCCCTGGGCAGGGAAGGATTAGTGGGACACAGCAGACAAAAATTGGGTCAAAAGCTGAGTCAGCCTTAGGCTTTGTCCCTCTCTCCCCTTTCTAGGGAAGTGGATCCCTGGGGCCCCCTTTGCCTGTAGCTTCTGGCCCTGAGGCCTAAGAATTCAAAAGTGTCTATAGGGTAGGGGAGGATACCAGCATTTGCACTTCCACCAGCTTTTAACTCAGTTTTGCCATCACTGTTCCTTTGATTTGTCCTTCTCTTCTGGGATGTGTCCAGCCTTCCTCTGGCATCCTAAACCCTAGAAGAATTTTTTCCAGACTGTTTATTCCTGTCCTCCAGCTCTGTTTTTCTGGTGGAGAAGAGAGCCTCATGTTTTTCTAGTCGTGCTGTTCCCAGAAGCCTTCTATAACCCCTTTTTTTATTGCATGCTTGGGAGTTAGAGATTTCTGTGTGCTGTTTCTGGGAAAGAATGATTTGGTGTTTAAGGAAAAAGTTGAAGATCACAGTGTAGCCACATTTTTTGTAAATTTGAAATAATGTAATATAAAAAAATGACCATTTTAGGTGTGAAATTTGAAATGACTCCCGTATTATTTAGAATTAAGAACCCAATAATATCAAATCAGGCTGGATAAATGGTGATGTCTCTTAAGTCAGTAATCTGAAATATGTACCATCCTGAAATATGTATATTTTGAATTATAAGTTCTTATGCAAATCCTATTAGGTATAACATGACCAAGCTGTAATTAGTTCTTGGTGGTAAGTGTTAGCGGAAAAGATACACAAACATTTCACATAATTTTGCAAGGTGAGGTAGATGTGTAACTAATAGGAACATGGCAATTTTTTCCTTTTCCCTAATATTTTCAAGAAAATATTCAAATACACAAAACAATACAATGAATTTTTATATACTTTTCACCTTGGTTTCCTGTCTTTGTATTTTCGTGTCTGGATTGCTTCACTTAACATAATGTCTTCCATGTTCATCCATTTCTTCTTACAGCTGCATAATATTCCATTCTTTGAATACACCACAGTTTGTTCATTCTTCAGTTGACGGACATCTGGGTTGTTTTCAACTTTTGGCAGTTGTGAATAATGTACAGATGAGTGTTCCTGTCCCTGCTCTCAGTTCTTCTGGGTATATACCCAGTTAGTGGTATTGCTGGGTCACGACTAAATTCTTAAGCATGAATCTTAAGATAATCTCCTGACCAAGGGCCGTCAGCTCTCCTTGGGGTGCTCTCTGCAAGGCAGGGGCCAGCTTTGCCTTTACGAGGAGGCCCCGTGAATCAAACCCGGGGCCTCTCCCACATGGTAGACGGGAGCCCAGTTGCTTGAGCCATATCCACTTCCCTGGAATTGCACTTTTTTTTTCCATTTTAAAAACAATATATTGAATTATATCACTCATACATGAACATACATAAATAATAAGTGTTCATTAAACACTGTGAACTTAGAAAACAAACATGTATAACATACATGGCTCCCATACATCACCCCAGGACAAATACTTAGCATTGTTGTGAAACATTTGTTAACAAATTATGAAAGAGTATCGTCAAAGTATTGCTAATTGTAGTCCGTATCTTCCCTATACTTTTTAGAAGATCTATTCACTTTTATCCATTTTTACACCCCTCCACTCCCATTTTTGCTGTTTTTGTGTCCATTCGCTGCTCTGTTTCCTGTCCTCTCCTCATCCTTCTCTGTCTGGAATTGTGCTTTTGATAGATACATTTCTTTGCTTCTTCAGGAAGGGAAGGGCTCATTTTTTCCAGCTCCTGCTTATGGGTTTATAGAAATGGTTTGCCAACTCCAGGTGATTTGTACATTGTAATTATTAAATCCCAAGGTAACATTAAGATATCTTTTTAGAATGAAAAGGTTTATTTTTTCTTCTATTACAAGAGCAGTATGTATCATTAAAGAAAAAATTGAAAATTTATTGAATAAAGATTATTTAAAACCCTGAGTCTGCTAAAACCTTAATGTATAATCCCCATAACTTGTATATATGGATATACTCTATAACATATCTTAAACATTTCCCCATGTCAACAGTCATTTTAGAATTTTTGCTTGTATTCCATTGGACTGAAGTACTGAAATTTTTTAAACTAGTTTCACATTATTTTGCACTTGTTTATAAATTTTCCACTGTTGATGTGTTCACATCCTCATCCTTCAGATGAATACTTGAAAGTAAGATTATTGAGTCAATTTTAGGATTATGATAAAATAGTCCAGTTGTCCTTTGCAAATATATTACCAGTTCATAACTGTCAGAAATAATGTATAAAAATGATCCCATTGCTTTTGTGTTGCCAAGAGTAGATATTATAATTAAAAAAAAATTTTTTTTCCCAAGATAGTAAGCTTTATTAATGAGCCCAAAGTCACACTCTATTTTCCAGGAGAAGCTTGAGCCAAAGAACAAACATAGGAGAAATGAAATGGAGAGCATTTTCATGTTTTCCCCTTCATCCTGACTTGTTTTTTTTTTTTTTTTAAATTTATTGAAGGTATAACATTCATACATATATACATAAACTGTTAAGTGTTTAGTAAACATCTTACAAAACAAACATGATAACATCATACAGGGCTCCCACACATCACCCCTTCACAAACATCATACAGGGCTCCCACATATCACCCCTCCACAAATGAAACATTTGTTAACAAATCATGAAAGAGCATCGTCAAAGTATTACTACTAACTATAGTCTGAATCTTCCTCCCCTATACATTTTCTTAAGGATTTATTTACTTCTATCCATTTTTAACTCCCCACCCCTGTTTTTGCTATTTTTGTGTCCATTGTGCACCTCTCTGTGTTTCCTGCCCTCTCCTCTTATCTTTCTCCTGTTTTCACTGGGATTCGATCCCCACAACCTCTGATGTGGGAGAGAGGTGTCCTCCTCCTGCCTGGGCCACCTTAGTTCCTGGTTTTTTGGTGCGTCTTGTCTTGGCTCTCCCTTGTGTCACTCTCCTGTTACTTCGTCATCTTGCTGCGTGGCTTGTGGGGCCTGGTGGTGTCCCCGTGCACTGGGTCTGGTGGCTGGTGGCCCTCGTGCCTTCTATATTTTTAAAAAATTTTTATCGGGGGTCCCGAGGGTCGAACCCAGGTCCCTCCATATGGGAGACAGACGCCCAACCACCCGAGCCACATCCGCCCCCCCCCCAGCTTTATCTCTTAAGGTTGACCAAAGATACCCAAAGTTACAGTCTTTTCCCATACAGTATGGTCATGTAATAATCAGGCTTAGCTTATCACCAGCATTCTAAAAACCAGATATAGGGAGGAAAACTAGGTCTGGGGACACATGCATGGCTTCTAATGTAGTGAATGTTTAGCCTACCCTGATTATCACAAAATCAGGACAGCGAGAATATTTGCATACAATTAAAATTTTAAAAAAATGTTTTGTTGGTGAAGCATGGTATTTATTTGGCATAGTATTTACCTATTTCTTTTAGAGCAATGTTGATTTTTTTTTTAATCTTGATAGACTTTTAGTGTTAGTCACCTATTTGTATCCTAGGCCTGTTGTGTGTTGGTATAGTCTAATAATAGTAAATGATATAGTAGTAGCAGCAGCTGCAGCAGCACTTGCTATGTGCCAGGCACCATGCTCAGGGCTTTCCTCACCTTACTTTGTTTAAGCCTTAAAACTACAGTGTGGGACAAACACTATCAATGATGCTCACTTTACAGATACAGAATCTGTCAAATTGATTGACTTCCTGAAGAGATAAGGGTACACCAACATGAGGAAGTGGTTGAAAGTGAATTTGAAACAGGTCTATCTCATTAAATCTCTGAGCTATTTATTAACCATTTTGGTATATTTATGTATTAATTTCATATAATACTAATATGGTATTAAGGACTTATTGTGGACAAATACATTGGAAATGTATATGTATTGGAGGTATTTATTGGATTTTATTTATGGTGTATTTTAATACAGGAATATTTTGTATTTGGGAAGTTCTCACCTCAAGGTTAGAAAGTCACTAATTTAAATGAGATTTGATCCTCATGGACATGGCTCAATTTGTGATAATAGGTATTTTTTGTATCTACTTTTTCATAGGTTTTAGCTAAAAAATTTTTTAATTTTTAATTTTGAAATAATTTCAAATTTACAGGACACTTGGAAAAATAATGCAGAGCTCTCAACATATCCCCCACTCAAATACCCAGATCCACCAACTTTTTTTTTAAAGATTTTTTATTTATTTATTTATTCATTTATCCCCCCCTTGCTGCTTGTGCTCGCTGGGTCAGCTAACCACGCCGTGCGGGCAGGCTTGCCTTCACCAGGAGGCCCCGGGAACCGAACCCAGGGCCTCCCATATGGTAAACGGGAGCCCTACTGATTGAGCCACAGCCACTTCCCAGATCCACCAACTTTTAACCTTTTGCCATATCATTCTTTCTGTCCATCTATCCATTCATCTGAAATTTTGATTTAAATTTTTTTAAATTACTAACTTGACATGGTTGAAACTAAACTGGGATAGAGCTTTTCAGGGTACAGAAAATATGCAGAGTTGATTATTTTCTGCATATTGGGGAAATGAGATTGACTTTGCTGTTGTTTCAGAATTGAAATACAGCTTGAGAAGAGCTGTTTTTTTTTCCTCACAAACCTTCTCATGGGATGAGAAGAGCTTTTGATATTGATGGAAAATCGTTAATTTTATTGTGTTAATAAAATTGAGTTAATTTTAAATTTTTAAAAATGACTTGGATAAGACTCCTGAGGGCATTTTGAGAAAAAAAAAACCAGTGAAGGATACATAATTGGGAGGGGTTGTAAATACCTGAAGCAGAGTGAAATTTTCTTTACTGAAAGAAAAGGGACTATGAACTCTAGATATATTTAAAAGATAAAAAGTGTAAAGCCCTGCACTTGATATAGAGCCACACAACAAAAAAGTTGTCCAAAGTTGTTCATATAGAGATTAGTATTACATTTAGTAAATGAATAAGAATTATTGGTTTTACTTAAGAGTGAATTCTGCATATGTTAGATACTCTCGTTGACATCAAAAATAATAGTATCTGGATAGCATTCAGTGTTGGAACTTTTACTTTAGTCCAATCACATTTGGACTACTATGTTCAAAAAGACATTGACATGGGAAGTGGCTGTGGCTCAATCAGTAGGGCTCCCGTTTACCATATGGGAGGCCCCGGGTTTGGTTCCCGGGGCCTCCTGGTGAAGGCAAGCCCGCCCGCGTGGCATGGTTAGCTGACCCAGCGAGCACAAGCAGCAAGGGGGGGATAAATGAATAAATAAATAAAATCTTTAAAAAAAAAAAAAAAAAAAAGACATTGACAAGGTTAAGTTGTATTTGTTACAAGGCACTGGTATTCATAGAAGATGGCCAGGGTGGGGAACAGTTTGAGTGTTCTATGTCAAGAAAAGAGCCATTGGAATCTATAGAGTTAAGAGCTGACTTTAGAGTTAGGTAACTTTAGGTTTTAAGTTCTTATGCTTTGTTGGCAGACAAGATGCTGGAACATTGGTGAATGAGCAATGATTTTAGAGCAGATTTAACAGGAAATTTTTGTAAAGGTGCTCAATAAAATTTGAAGGAAATAGATGTAGAGAAAGAAAATATTGGCTCAACAGCATCAGCACTCAGGTAACCAATGTTAACATTTTGGTATTTGGGTCAAGTTTTCTGTCATTTAGCATTAGGTTTATATATTACCAATATGTAATCATGAGTTTATAGTTTTAGAGCCTCTATTATAAAAATTTCCAGTTACCAAATATTCTACAACATGATATTGTCTAATATCTTGTCACAGGGACTTAGAAAACTTTTTAGATGGTTGATGTTTCTCATTTTCACTTTGATAATACAGACATTCGATGACCTGAAATTTACTAACATCTTTAGTTACTTAATACAAACATTGGTAGACCTGCCCATTCTTTGGCATTTAGCTTTTCATTAAGGATTTTCACATGCTGCTACCCAAACATGCACTGGTTGATTTTGTTAAAACACTGACGATAGTTTAACCCTTATCGTCTGTTGTTTGATCATTCTTATATTAGCAAACCTAGCAGGGAAAGAAGGTAATTTTGCCCTTTTCCTCTTGAAATTACAAGATTACAAGTATACAACCTGGTATGCATGTGCTATAGTAGGATAATAAACTTTCCATGTGCTATAGTAGGATAATAAACTTTTGAACAGGTATTATGTGTATATATAGCCTACACCATCTCTGTTCTCATTCTTTTTTTTCTTTTTTTTTTTTTTTTTTAGATTTTATTTATTTATTCACTTATCCCCCCTTGCTGCTCGCGCTCGCCGGGTCAGCCAACCACGCCGTGCGGGCGGGCCCGCCCCCACCAGGAGGCCCCGGGAACCGAACCCGGAGCCTCCCACATGGCAAACAGGAGCCCCACTGATTGAGCCACAGCCGCCTCCCATCATTCTTATATATATATTACCAAAACAATAATACTATCTAATATACTCCATGTTAAATGTTCCTAGTTGTCACTAAAAATTTTTTTCCCCCAATCCAGGAGCCCAGTTGAGGTTCACACATTACTTTCTTCATCTAGAGGAGGCCCCCTCCCCCTTTTTTCTTTGTGGTGTTCTGCCATTTGAGTTACATAATGTGCCATAAACTTGAAACTGCGATTGTTGAGTCAAGCCATATATTTGCCACGAGTATTTGATGGGTCATGTTGTATGTTTCTTGGATGGGTGATGATGTGTTTCTTAGTGTGTCAAATAAGACATATAATAACAAATTGTCTTACAGTTACTGATTCTGAGTTTGATCATGTGATGTAACCGACCAGGTCACCCTTAGTAAAGATATGTTTTGTATTTCTAATAGTGAGAGTAATGTGTTTAGTAATACTTTGTTCTCCACCCAACAAGCTCTCACCCAGTAGTTGTAGCATACATCGATGATACCTTACTGAATCAATTATTACATGTTTATAACCAACATGTAATAACCTCCTGATCGTCACCCATCTAAGTCATACAGTGGTAACTTTAAATTTAAATTTAAAATTGTTATAATTTTAAGACATTTTTTTGTGTCTTAAGATCCATTAGGTTTGTATTTCCCTTTCTCTGAAGTGTTAATGCCTTTGCTATTTTTTTCTTTGGGGTTGATACTCTGAGATTTCTGAGTTTTGTCTTAGGTCTTTGATAATTCTTAAATGATAATTCTGTGTTTTCTTCTAGCATATGTAATTTTTTCACATTTAAGTTTTGATCTTAAGTTTATTTTGGTTCTAGAGTGAGGTTGGTCCCCAACTTTTATTTCAGATGGTGTTTTAGTTTCCTAGCCTGCTTAGAGCAGATAACCATGAAATGGGTTGACTTAAACAATGAGAATTTATTAGTTTACAGTTTGAGGCTGAGAAAACATCTAAAACAAGGCATCATCAGGGTAATGCTTACTTCCCCAAGACTGACTGCCGGCTGTCCTTTTCTTCTCTTTCACATGGCAAGGCACATGGCTGTGTCTGCTGGTCTCTCCCTTCTCTTTGGAGTTTCAGCTTCTTGTGGCTTTATTTTTCCCCTCTCTATATTCATTCCATTTATATAGGACTCAGTAGGATTAAGACCCATGCTGATTGGGCTGGGCCCACATGCAACTTTAATTGAAGTAACCTCATCAGATGGTCCTCTATTTGCAATGGGTTCATAACCACAGGAATGGATTAAATTTAAGAACATGTTTTTATGGAGTACATACAGCTTCACACCACCACAGGTGGCTATGTAGTTTCTGTTTTGAATTATCCATTTCTACTCATTATAACCATGTATTCTCTTAGTTTTAGACACAGCCATTAGCATTTTGTCTAAAAATGGCTTTTTTCCTCCCATGCTAGATGTCTTCATATGTTAGTCCCTATTTTGAGCTCATGTCCACTTTTTTCTTTTAAGGGGGTTTGGGGGATTGAACCCAGGACCTCGTACATGGGAGGCAAGCACTCAACCACTTGAGCTACATCTGCTTCCCTCCACATTTTTGATAAATGACCTTTGAGGATGCAGGGGGTGAAAACAGTTTCTTTTTTTTCTTTCACAAGCATATGAGCAGCTCATTGTTGGCTTTTGTGAAGAGCCAGAAGATAGTTGATGAAAGCATGAAAGATCCATAGGTGACACAGTACAAAGAAGGTACTTGGAAGTGAGAGATAATATAAAAGTAGTGTAGACAAGGGACCTAAAGGGTCAAGATATAGGTGAAATGTAAAGGAAAACAACAGATGAGAAAACTCTTAACAAGAAATTGTAAAAGTCAGACTGAAGTAGGAAAACTTTGGAATCAAGATTTAGTTATTCTTTTTAAAAAAATGCCAACTCATTGCTGCCATCTGGTGCCACTTTGTCTTTAAAATTCTAAGAAAGATGGGGAATAGTTTTTACAATATAACATTAGGTATAATTATTTATTTATTTTACATTTTTAATTTTATTTTTTAAATTTTTACTGGGAGGTCCTGGAGATCTCGAACCCAGTTCCCTCTGTATGGGAGACGGATGCCTAACCATTTGAGCCACGTCCGTCCCCCCATTAGGTATAATTTGAGTTGAATATAGAGTGTTGAGGCTAGTTTAGGTTTTAAGGGACACTGATAAAACAGTCTAAGGATTTCCTAATCTGATATATATATATTTTTTTACCGGGAGGTATCGGGGATCGAACCCCGGTCTCTCCATATGGTAGACGGACGCCGAACCTCTTGAGCCACATCCGTTTCCCCAAATCTGATATAAATTATTTCCTTTGTTCTGTACTTAGTATGATTTGATGCCTGATAAGCCATATTAATGCCATCTTGGATTTTTTTTTTTTCCGGAACAAGGAGTAATGTGATATGAGTATAGTGTGATTTGCCTATGTAAATAGGAGGAGGAGACAGAGGACTTGCAGAAATGCCCAGTAAAAAACATATTGGTATGGATTCTTTACCTATTTCTGCTTCTGTTTGCAGTAAATATGACCAGGTGTACTGAAAAGTGGCATTGAAAACTTGTCAAGTACCTAATCTTCAGTCCCCTTCAACCCTTTCCAAAAGGTGGAGTTTTATAGCTCAGACATAAAGGAAAGAGAGCCTAAGGCTTGACTCCAATTTTAGATTGATTTCGGCCTAATTCCTGGCAAATTCCAGGGCATTAATTAATAATCTCAGTGTCTGGACCATTTGAATGACCTATTTTTCTCTCATGATCATCACATAGTTCAACTTGTCTTTCCTACCTTACCATACCTGAGACTTCATACAAATTCGAGATTTAAATCTCACTTGAGATTTAATACGAACATGAGAGAAGTGGAGTAGTAGTTACATTTTCCAAAGTTTTAGCTAGATTGGCAATCCAAGAAGGGTTTACTTCTCTTAGGGGAGGGCAAAGAGGCCTGATAGAGAATCTTTTTAAGTTCTGGGTTCCTTGGAGCTGAAACTTGAAAATGTGTAGTTGAAGAGGAAATTGACTGATTTGCTTGCATCCTAAACACATGTAGTTTTGTTTTGTCGTAAGTTTTGAAATGATTTCAAACTTGAAAGTTGAAAACATAAAAAAATAATAGAGAACTCCAGTATACCCCCTACCCAGATTTTGTCATATTTGTTATATCAGTCAATGTATCTGTTGTCTTTTGAGCCTTTGAGAGTAGTTTGCATACATCATGCCCGTTTATCATTTAATACTTCATGTACATTGCCCAAGAACAAGGATATTAAGTTATGTAACCACAAAAAGGACAATTACCAAGGTAAAAGAAACATAGCATTGATATTAAGCTTGCAGACTATAATCCATTCCCCCCCACACACACACATACACATTTGTCCCTATAATGTCCTCTTGGGCATTTTGTCCTCCATTGTTAGATCTGGTATAGGATAAAGTATTACATTTAATTGTCATTGTCTCTTTAGTCTCTTTTTTTAAATCGTGGAAATGTATACAACATAAATTGCTCATCTGAGACCCACCCAAGCATTAATCACATTCACAGTGTTATATTCCCATCACCACTGTAAATTACTGAAACTTGCCCATCACAGGAAACAGAGACCTTTCACCCATTATACATTAACTTTCCATTCTCCCACTGTCTCTGGTAGTCTGTTCTCTACTTCCTGTCACTGAATTTACATACCCTGGTTATTTCATGTAAGTGGAATCATAGAATATATATACTTGCACTCAACATGTCTTGAACTTACTCCTCTCTAAGTAGTATTTTATTATATACCACATTTTATTTGTCCATTCAGTTGCTTCCACCATTTGACTGTTATAAATAAGGCTACTATGAATATCAATTTGCAAATATTTGAGTCCTTGCTTTCAATTCTTCTGGATTGTTTGGTAGTTCTGTGGTTAACTTTATGAGAAGCTACCAAACTTTTCCATAGTAGCTGCACTTTTCTACATTCCTACTGATAGTGCAAGAGTTGAGTTTCTTCCCATTTCCTCTAACAATTGTTATCTTGTTTTATTAGCCATTCTGGTGGGTGTGAAGTGGTTTCTCAGTTTGGTTTTGATTTACATTCCCCTTAAAACTAATTATGAGCACATTTTCATGTGCTTAATGGCCATTTGGAAATTGGAGAAATATCTATTGAAGTTATTTGCCCATTTGGTTGTTTGTCTTTGTTGTTGAGTTTCAGGACTTTATATGTTCTGGATATTAAACTCTTCTCAGATAAATGGTTTCCAAATATCTTCTTTCTGCAGGGCCCCCCCCTCCCCTTGATAATGTCGTTTCCCCAAAAGTTTTTAATTTTAATGAAGTCCAACTTATCTTTTTTTTCTTGTGTTGCTCATGCTTTTGTTGTAATGTCCAAGAATCCGTTGTCTCAACACAGGGTCCTCAAGATAGTTTTCTGTTCCCTGCTAAGAATTTATTTACAGCTCTTATACTTAAGTTGTTGAGCCGTTTTGAGTAAATATTTGTATGTGGTCTGAGGGTAGGGGTCCACTGCCATACTTTTTTGCATGTGGATATCCACTTTTCCAAGCATCATTTGAAGAGATTATTCTTTCCCCATTGAGTAGACTTAGCACCCTTGATAAAAAATTAGCTATATATACACATGCATGCGTTCATACAAGTACTGTAAGTGTGAGTGCTACCACCTAAAACCTCTAGTAGGTATACATTTAATCTTGTTTCTCCTTTCTCTTTTCTTTGATTCTCTGCACTGTGGTTGAATCCTGATTACTGGGAACCAGAGTGAAGTGGAATTCTGCTAGTGAATCAAACAGGATGCAGGCTAACCAGGGGACGTGTTTCCTATAATTATTTCTATGCTTTAAAAACTGCATCTACAGTTTTTTAAATTTTGAAATTAACTTACAGGATAGTTACAAAAATAAGGCAAACTCCATACAGAGAATTCCAATATACTCTTCTCTCTTCTCCACAGATGAACCAGATTCAACCAATTTTAACGTTTTGCCACATTTGACGAATTGATCTCTCTGAGCACTTGAATGTGCAGGTTGTACACATCGTACCCCTTGAACACTGAATACTGCCATGCACATTTCCTAAGAACAAAGATATTCACTTAAGTACAATTATGTTCAAGAAATTTAGCACTGCTATAAAGCTTAAAGTCTATATTCCTTTTTTCATGTCCCAATAAATATCCCTTTGAGCCTGTCTTCTTGGACTTTGCTAGACCTCATCTAGGATCATGTGTTGGATTTAATTGCCCTTGTTTCTTGAGTTGCTTTTTTTTTCTTCCCCCAATTGTAGAACCATATATACAACTTTACCATCTCAGTCACTCTCCAGCATACCATTCATTGAGATTAATCACATCCACAGTATTACCACCTCCCATTAATCAAACTTTGTCATCTCCCCAAGGAACTACACCCATTATGCTTTCACTCCCCATTCCTCCTGCCCATGTCAACTTGTGCTCTCATTTCTGTCTCTGAGCTTACATATTTTCCAGTTTTTTCTTTGTAGTTATCATGGGACTTCAGTTTAGCATCCTAAATCTGTAGCAGTGTCATTTGCTTTGATACCTGCTTGACTTCAGTAGTATATACAATCTATTTTCTTACCTCTCTCTGTTCCCCCATCTTTATATAGTTCTTGTCACAGAATAACATGTTTATGCATTATGAGTTCAAGATCACTGATTCACCATTATATTTTATGCATTTGCCTTTGAGATCCTCTCAGAAGTAAAAAGTGGCGTTACAAATAAAAAATATGAGGGGACGGATGAGGCTCAAATGGTTGGGCGTCTGTCTCCCATACGGAGGGACCTGGGTTCGATCTCTGGGACCTCCTGGTTAAAAAAAAAAAAATACTGGAATTTATATTTAACCATGGCTTTATCCTCACCAGAGATATTTATTTCTTCACGTGGCTTTGATCTATCAGTCATTTGTCCTTTCCTTTCAACCTGCAGAATTCTCTTTAGCATCACTTGGGATTTGTTTAATGGTGATAAACTCCCTCAGCTTTCATCTGGAAAAGTCTTAATCTCTCTGTCAGTTTTGAAAGACAGTTTTATGGGATATAGAATTCTTTTTTTTTTTTTTTTTCTTTCAGTACTTTAAATATTGTAATCCCATTACCTTCTTGCTTTCATGGTTTCTGATGAAAAATCAGTACTTAAGTATCTAGTACATGGACATTGCTTTTTTCTTGTGCTTTTAGAATTCTTTATCTTTCACATTTGACAGTTTGATTATAAATATGCTGCTTTGGGGGTCTATTTGGGTTTATCCTTTCTGGTTCCTTGAGAATCTTGGATGTATATATTCATGTTTGGTTAAGCTTGGGAAGTTTTCAGCCATTTCCTTGAATATTCACTTGACACCTTTTCTTTTCCTTTTGGGACATCTACAATGCATATATTGGTACGAATGATATTGTCCCACAGGTTCCTCAGGCTGTGTTCAGTTGTCCTTTCAGCTTCTCAGACCAATTGATTTCTGTAGTCTTAACTTCAAGTTCTTTGATTGTTTTGTCTGCCAATTCCAATTTGTTGTTGAACCCCTCTAGGTTTTTTTTTTTTAATTAAAGATTTACTTTTTATTTATTTCTTCCCCCTCCTCTTTTTTTGTAGGAGGCACCAGGAACCAAACCTGGGACCTCTATGTGGGAAGAAGGTGTCCAATCACTTGAGCCACCTCTGCTCCCCACTTGTTGTGTGTCATTGTGTTCCCTTGTGTCGTTGCCATACCAGCCCCTGGCATCAGCTCGCTGGAAACCGAATCTGGGACCTCCCATATGGTAGGCCGGCGCCCAAGAGCTTGAGCCACATCTGCTTCCCTCTAGGGGTTTTTAAATTTCTGTTACTGTAGTGTCTGGCTCTTTTTAATTTGTTTTCATAATTTCTATCTATTGATACTCTTATTATTTTCATCTGTAGTTTTCCTTGATTGCCTTTAGTTCTTTGTCTTGATTTTCCCAGGTCTGTCCTTCTCATTGATGTTTTGTAATGCTTTAATCTTCTCTTTTGCCTAGGTTTGTTTCTTTGTGTATTTGTAACCTTTTGTTGGAATCTGGGCATTTTGATATTTTAATGTGTTATTGCAATTATTCAGATTCTTGGAGCTTTTGTTCCTTTAGCCAGCTGGATGACAGAGCTTTTGTGGAAAGCCAAGGAGCTAACAAAAAAAAGAAAAAAGAAAAGACTTCCTAGTTTTTGCAGTGACCTACCTGTTTAGTGAGTTTAGAGAATAATTCCAGGCCAAAGCATAGGGCCTTCCTTGATCCTTTTTGTGTGCTTGAGTCTTATCTTGGGCATGTCCCTGTGGCCCTAGAAAGTCCCCATTTACGAAGTTCCAAGGGTCTCTTCTTCCATAGTGAAATTTCCTCATGCTCTGGAGCACTGCATATAGTCAGCAATTTTTTTCCCAGGCAGCTTGACATGACTGCTATCCCACAGCCTTTTGTAGGAGTTTTCAGGGAGCTACTTTTGATTCCAGACAAGTTCTAAGACAGGCAATTACTACCAGACAGATTGGGCCAGACATACATACTCTCCCAATGTGTGCACAAGGATTACTCTGCTCCCTCCAAAACTCAGGACCAGGAATCTGCACTGAGATTGAGAAGTGGCTCTATGTTGAGCCAATAGTGGTGGAGGAGGGGCTGGCCAGGGCTTCAAGAGATCTACAACTTTTAAGTAACCTTTTCTTGATTAGGCACTTGCCTGTTACTGCAGTCCTTTAAATATTTTCTGGATCTTTGAGAAAGTTGTTTCTGCCAGTTCTTTCTGGTTTTTCAGGCTTTTCTGGGGGGGAAAAAAAAACAAAAACAAAAAAACAAATAAACTCAATAACCAACCTACATGTTCATTGTAGAAAATTTGGAAAATAAAACCTAAGAAAATTATAATGAAGAACCACAAGCAACAGCATAAACACCTTTGGGCATATTTCTCTCCTTAAGCACATATTTTATGTATAGTTTATATATGCTTCCTCTTATATAATTACAATTTTTTATACTGCCCTTTTTTTTTTTTTTAAGATTTTATTTATCTATCCTCCCCCTCGTTTTGTGCTCACTTTCAGCTCTCTGTCCAGTCTCTGTGTGCTATGTGTCTGCTTGTCTTCTGTTTAGGAGGCAGTGGGAACCGAACACGGGTTCTCTGACGTGGGAGGGAGGCGCCTAATTGCTTGAGCCACTCTGTTCCCTGTTTGGTTGGGTCTCATTATGTTTTTCTTCTTGTGTCTCTTGTGTCTCCTTGCCATGCCTGCCTGTAGCATCAACTTGCTGTCTTGCTCTCCTATAGGAGGGACTGGGAACTTAACCAGGGACCTCCTGTGGTAGGCAGGAGCCCGCTCACTTGAGCCACATCTGCTTCTCCCTATATTGCTTTTTTTTTTTTTTAAAGATTTTATTTATTTATTCATCTATTCCCCCCCCCCCTTGCTGCTTGTGCCTGCCGGGTCAGCCAACCACGCCGCGCTGGCGGGCACGCCCCCACCAGGAGGCCCCGGGAACCGAACCCGGGGCCTCCCATATGGTAAACGGGAGCCCCACTGATTGAGCCACAGCCGCTTCCCCCTATATTGCTTTTTGACAAACATTTTAAAGTTGTCTAAATTTTCTAAAGGCAGTTGCTGGTAATTTGAGTATTGGTTTTGTTAAAAAATCTTTTATATAACTGCATGTAGAATTTCAGTAAACAAAATGCTTCAGATGTGTATAAAATTAAATGCAAAAGCTGGCCCATTCTGCAGTTTGTTTTTTACAGTTGAAATCTGTTATTTCTTTGAAACTATACATTTTTAAAATAAATCCTGGTCAGGGAAGTCCCTCCCATTTCATTCTTCCTTACCATTTATTTTTAAAAGTAAGGAGAAAATTCACACATCTTTTTCACCCATCACAGAATTGTTTCAGAGGATAAAGGTAGCCTCATCACTCATTCAGTTCTGATACATTTCTGTTAGACTTTAAAAAAGAACAACAAAACAACTTGAGTTTTTATAAAGCAAAAATCATTCAAGTCAGGAAGTGGAACTTTTGTCTGCAAGGTTTCCACTGTGAAATAATCCTATGACTGTCAGAAAACCTTTCAGATAAATGGAGTAGTATATTTAAGGAAAGAAAAATGTCATCTAAGGATTTTTATATCCAGCAAAACTTACGTACAGGTATAAATACAGGCAAGCTCTTACACACAAGAACTGAGGGACTATTGTTTTCATGAGGTCTTTAGTAGTAAATATTAGAGATACCTGATACCAAAATAGCTAGAGAAACTTGGTGGAATTTAAATAATACTTCAAAAAGACAATGCCACCTATAGCCAAGGGGTCAAACATGAGTCTGATCAAGGCTTTGGAGCCAGCTGCCATTTTTTGGAAGTCCAGAGAATATAGAAACATCTTGAACTATATGAAATCTGGAAAATCTAGACCCTGAGAATTGGTATCAAATGCCTTGGATTCTTCAACAGTTTATTGATACATATTTTAATAAAGGATGCAGTTTAAGTATACAATCAGTGGTATTTGGTATAATCACATGGTTGTGCCTTTATCACTTCAATTATTATTAGAGCATTTTCATTTTTTCAGTAATAAAAAACAATTTTTAATTCTAGTAACATACAATTTAAAATATTCCCTTTTAACCATATTTAAATATATAATTCAGTGCTGTTAATCAGCTTCACAATGTTGTACTACCATCACCACCATCCATTTAGCTCTCTAGTCACTTTGTTTCTATGTGGGCATTGAGAGAGATTAAAAAACTATGCCATCCTGTTGTTGATTTCTTCAGGAACCTTAGATCTTTTCCAGTAGTTCCTTTGTGTTTAGGTTATGTCTGTCTTTCTCTCTTTCCAGAGATCCTGCAAATAAAGGTTAGTAAGTACCATCTGAGATCACTTGGTGATTTCTAAATCTTTGGGAAATATATTCCCTGTTCAATAAAATTTTTGTACAGCAGTATCACTAGAATGTAAACTGAGTACCATATTTAAGACAGTTTGTCCTCTGAAGTGACCCTAATTTCTTTTGTAGTGACTTAATTCTTTTTTTTTATTTTTTAATATATTTATTTTATATGTATAAATTTTATATAGAAAATATAGGGAATTCCCATATGCCCTACTCCCTATCATCCCTCCCACATTTTCCCACATTAATAACATCCTTCATTAGTGTAGTACATTTGTTACAGTTGAACACATTTTGGAGTATTGCCACTAAGTGGATTAGTTTTTTTTTTATATAAACAATTTATTGAAGTATTCATACATGAACATACATAAACTATAAGTGTTCAGTAAACATCATGAACTTGCAAAACAAACATGCATTAAATCATACAGTGATCCCACATATCATCCCCCCCAACACCCCCTGTATTGTTGTGAAACATTTGTTAACAAATCATGAAAGAGTATCGAAAGTATTACTACTAAACTATAGTCTGTATCTTCCTGTATTTACATTGTAGTTTACATTCAGTCAGAGAATTATGTTCCTGGAAGTGGATGTTTGTGGGTGGCCTTGTCTCTACTGTTGGCCATATCTTGGTTAAATACTTAAGTTAAGAATAGATTTGAAAGCCCTTCCATTGACTGTAATTAAATTTGAAGTTTGAGTTATTTTTCCTCTATTAAGTAATTAATGATTTTTTGTAGCAAATTTAAACTGCCTGTAATCATAGAAAATGAAATAAAATCGTATCCCAAGTGAAGGAGGCTCAAGTGGTTGAGTGCCCTGCTTCCTGTGTACAAAGTCCAGGGTTTGATCCCTGATCCCTCCTAAAAACAAAACAAAACAAAAAATCCAACTCTCATTGGGGAGCAGATGTAGCTCACTGATGAGTGCCTGTTTCCCATATACGAGATCCTGGGTTTAATCCTTGGTACTGCGTAAAAAATTTTTTGTATCTTTATTAACCAATGTTAGCATCTTTTAAATTTTAAAAAAGCAAACAAAAAACATATGGCTGAAAAGGAAAAATACTGTATGATTGCTTTACTATGAACCAAAATATTGTGTAACATTGTATGATTCACAATAAATGTATATGTATCCAATGTATTTTTTTAAAAAAAGTAAATCTAACAAATAGAATCATAAATCATCTTTTAAAAATCTTATCTTGCTGACTGTCAGCCTTTCAAATGGAATTATTGGAACAATTAAGCCCTAATAATCCTACGTAATGAATTCTCTTTGCATCTAGATTTGACACTTACTTTATGTGCCATCCTTGTGAGAATTGTAATAATAGCAAAACTTAGTAGTAGTTGGCAATAGTATCTGAAACACTTAAGCTGTTTAACAGGTTTCTGCCTTAATTCCTCTTGGTCTCAGGATTTCTGCTACTGTAGTTAAAAGATTGGTGGTGGTTCTCAATGGCTACTGTTTCTCTTCATTGCTTAAACAATTTTAAAAAAAGATTCAGAATGGTTTCTTTTAGTATTTGTTTATATACAAATTAGAAATCAAGATAGAAGACAGGTTTTCTTGAATTTCAGGAAGGGGAGCAGACAAGCAATTGTTACAGCTTTTAAACTAGTACTGGGAAACGGATGTGGCTCAAGAAGTTCCGCGTCCGTCTACCATATGGAGAGACCGGGGTTCGATCCCCGGGACCTCCCGGTAAAAAAAAAAAAAAAAAAAAAAAAAAAGAAATAAACTAGTACTGCCTGTTAAATGACTATTTCTGATTGGTAGGGGAACAGATAACATACCTTGTTTATTAGGTACATTATAAGTCATTTTTACATAATCCAGGAGAACTAGTTTGTCAGGATTAATTTGAGAATTAGAAGGTCATAGATGATACTGTTTGATACTTTTTTTTTTTACTTGAGGTTCTTCGGTACCTTTCAAAAGGATGAATGGGAAATATCTTAAAGATGTTACTCTTAATTCTAACTGGTTGGTCCATCTTAAACCCTGTTCAGGGTTGGGGGTTAGGGTGGGAAGATTTAGCTTTTTAGCTAAAAGAATGTTACAAGATTATTACAGTAAATTTCCTTGTAGTTATAACAAAGATTGAGCTTCTGTAACCTATAGAAAGATAATTTTTGTTTTTTAAAGAGTCTGAGGAAAGTTGTATCCTATACCTTCCTTGTTTCTCTTTTGATCTATACAGTGATCCACTAGCTAGTTTTATAATCACCATCGAGTATTAAATGTTCTTATATTTTAGGTCATCATGTCAAAACTAGGTTGAGTCATTGCACTGTATAAAAAGATGGTGTTGATAAACGGTTATCAGCAGCATATAAGTAATTTGAAATAATCTGGAAATAGATCTGTCCAGAATGAATCGGTTCTATTTAATTTATTGCCTTTATTTGTATAGTAAGGTTAATTATATCTGAAGGCTAGACTGTGAGTTATCCACATTCATCCAGTTAAAGATTTGGGATAGAATTTGGAGTTTTGTATAACTCTGGGGGGGGGGGGAATGTGTGTGAGGCTCATTTTAGTAAAACTTATGCAGAAAGATGTAGCTAGTAATTACTGATAAGTGGTAAGAAATGGCTAGCATGACTGGGAAGATGAAAACTTAAGCAGAAATTGGTAGAGCTTTATTGGCTACTAGTCTCTTTGAGGATGTCAAAGAGTGGGCACTTGAACTTAATGCCCAAGAGGATTGTGTTGACGATAGTACTCTAAAAGAAAATTTTTTTTTTTTTTTTAACTTGAGAAATACCTTGTATAGCTGGAATAATTTAGAGAGGATGAAGTTGGATTTATTTAAGGATAAAATCATGGGCAATGGTCTTTGTATAGTAATGTACTTGATCTGATTCATTCATTCATGCTGCAAGTTGAGTTATATTGGCTTAAAATAAGAATAAATTATATCAGGAAATTTGATTTTTAGCAACTGTTCACCTGAATGCATTTTTTTCTTCCAGGTTTTCTGCTTTGTGACAAAGCTTATCCACAAACACCATGGCCAGCAATGTAACCAACAAGACAGATCCTCGCTCCATGAACTCCCGTGTATTCATTGGGAATCTAAATACTCTTGTGGTGAAGAAGTCTGATGTGGAGGCAATCTTCTCCAAGTATGGCAAAATTGTGGGTTGCTCTGTTCATAAGGGCTTTGCCTTCGTTCAATATGTTAATGAGAGAAATGCCCGCGCTGCTGTAGCAGGAGAAGATGGCAGAATGATTGCTGGCCAGGTTTTAGGTAAGGTCTTGGTTACTAAATTGTTTGTTTCATTGATGTAATTCAGCCCTGAGAGTTTTTCTGTTTCTCTTTCTCCCCCTCCATCCATAAACTTGACCGTCTGAAATGTTTTGCATGTTGTGGCTATGAATTTTAAGGTTATATATAATGTGTTAAATAAGGATTTTACTTATTACTCCATTTTGCATAGTAGAAGCTGGATAACCCTTTGTTGGCAGACTTGCATAAGAAAGGAGATGTAGGAATAATATTTTGTAGTATAGAATCTAAAATGGCTGTGGCCTACTGTTCACAGTAGATTTAGGAAAGACAATGTAGCTTAGTCATGGATGGACTCTGGAGTCAGGCTGCCTGCCTGGCTCTCCATTGGACATGCTACAAACCATTGACTGAGCTTTACATTTTCTCATGTGTTAAAATGGAGACATAATAGTACTTGAATATTTAACTCTTACTTGAGGTAATAATTCTGTACTTCAGAGGATTTGGATAATTTGAGAGGATTAAACGAAATTCATGAGAGTCTGTAGTATACTTAATACATTACAATCATAAAAGGGTTACATCTGTTTTAGCAGTGTGAACCCTGTGTATGTTTTAAATATTAGTTCCTCAGTAAGGAGACTCCTTTGTTCAAACTTTGTGAAGTGAGATCTGAACTCTGTTCAGGGAATGGTTTAGACTCTAATTTTTGGGAGGTTGCATTCCCAAATACAGAACACAAGTATAAGTGTGTTCCATATAATCTTAGAATTTCATATTGATGAATAGTTTACAAATTCATTGTCAACTTCTAGTATTACTACCCAGAGTCATAGTTATTTGATACAGGTTTTATTTTCTTGGTTCCTTTTACTTAACTGGTGTGTACATTGGGGAAATTAAAGAGTTTTTAAATGAAGTTGATTACTTTTTGCTTTTTATGGATTAAATAAAAGCACAGGTGGCCTAAGTTCCATATAGATATAAGAAAGAGACAGTAAGAATGACTAGTTCTACAGTTGATATGTTGCTGTTGCTTTTACCAGTTTAACAAACTTCTTTTAGATTTATAAAGTTCACAGCAATTCATAATTCATCAGGCTGTTAAACTTCTTTTTTTGAGTCTTGTGATAGTGTGAAAATGTATTCATTTTGCTTTCAGCATTTAGAGGATCTTGTATTCAGTTTTTTCTTTTTTTTTTTTTTAAAGATTTTATTTATTTATTCATTTATCCCCCCTTTGCTGCTTGTGCTCGCTGGGTCAGCTAACCACGCCGTGCGGGCGGGCTTGCCTTCACCAGGAGGCCCCGGGAACCGAACCTGGGGCCTCCCATATGGGAAACGGGAGCCCTACTGATTGAGCCACAGCCGCTTCCCTCCATGTTGATGTTTTGAGAACTACTTTGGGAATTTGATGTGTATACTTAGTGACTTTTTCATTCTAGATGTATAGTGGCAGCTTTTATTCAACCTTGATTGAAGGAGAGTTGTATGTAATTAGTATTGTACAATCAATGGTATTTGGTATAATCACATAATTATGCATTCATCCTTTCAGTCATTATTAGAGCATATTCATTATTTAAATAGTAATAAACAAGAAAATTTTTTAAAGTATTTTAAACACTTAAGTATAGATCTAGCACAGAAAGGGCTTTTAATGATGCAAAACACATTGTCACTTATTACAGCTACCAAAATTGACAAATTCCATAGTGTCACCTAATATTCAATCCATATTCAGATTTCCTTTTCCCTCATATTTAAAATAGCTTTATTCAGACCAGCATCTAATCCATGTCTACATATGCAAGTTCTATGTCCTCCTAGCCCCACATTTTGAAAACGCACGACATATAATTTGTTGGAATCTTTATAGCACTTCCTACATTCTGTACTTGGTTAATTCTTTCTGGTGTCATGTAACTTTTTTTTCCTGTCCCTTTTTTATGTACTATTGTTAGATTTTCAGCAGCACTGTCCAATAAAAATATAACATAAGACATAAGTAATTTAAAATTCTTCAGTAGCAACATTAAAGAAATAAAAGGTGAAATTAATTCTGATATATATTTTCTTTTTTTTTTTTTTTTTTTGTAAATTCTGATATATTTTATTTCACCTAATATACCCCAAATACTGCCATTGCAACATATAATCAATATAAAAATAATGAGGTATTTTACTTTCTTTTTTATATAAAGTCATTGAAATTCAGCAAGTATATTACACTTAAAGCACAACAAAATTTAGATTAGCCACCTTTCAATTGCTTAATCACTACCTTTGTCTAGGGGCTAACTGTATTGGATCATGCAGATCTAGAGGCTTGATTGTTTATTTTGGTGAAAATACCTTGTGTTATTTTGTATTGTCATCAGGTGGTCTAAAATGGTTGTCCTAATTTTAGTGATTTTAAGAATGGTTTGTGGGTTTAGGTACATCCTGATACATCCATTATAAATTTCCCATCCGATTTTCCATTAGAGGTTGCAAAAGAGTGGTTTATTTCCTGACCTAAATCTCAAATTTGCCATAGGTTCTTTTAAGTAGGAATTATCAGTATGGGCACTAAGAGTATTCATTGCTCTATTGCATTTTAGTTGCTTCTGGCTAGTTTCAGTAGGCAGAAAAGGAAACTTTTTTTTTTTTTTTACTATGAATCCATACTGGTATTTCCAAATCAAATTCAAGATTATCAGGTATTTTTTTTAAAGCAGTTTTATTCACATACCATGCAATGCATACAAAGTTTATAATCAATGCAGGTTTTTATTTAACATCTCATTTTAAGAACAAGGATTTTTTTGTTTGTTTTTTTAAGAACATGTATTCTTTATTGATATGTTCAGAGTAAGTAAGTAGCTGGCTGCTCTGGTAGATGTTTTAAAAAAATTAATATTCTACATGGAATCTAGGATTTTCCTCCCTTCTTTCTTTTTCTTTCTTTTTTTTTTGTGGGGAGCAGGGCTAAAAGTTTACTGAGCAATTTATTGTCCACATTCTTAACTGCAGTTCTTCTTCTGGATATTTTAAGCACCTATACTGTTTTTGATTTTATTTATTCATTTATCTCCCCCTTGCTGCTTGTGCTCGCTGGGTCAGCTAACCACGCCGTGTGGGCGGGCTTGCCTTCACCAGGAGGCCCCGGGAACCGAACCAGGGGCCTCCCATATGGTAAACGGGAGCCCTACTGATTGAGCCACAGCCGCTTCCCGCACCTATACTGTTGATCTTATTTATTTTTTTTTTTTTAAAGATTTTATTTATTTATTCATTTATCCCCCCCTTGCTGCTTGTGCTCGCTGGGTCAGCCAACCACGCCGCGCGGGCGGGCTTGCCCTCACCAGGAAGCCCCGGGAACCGAACCCGGGGCCTCCCATATGGTAAACGGGAGCCCTACTGATGGAGCCACAGCCGCTTCCCTGTTGATCTTATTTTTAAGGGAAATAAAAATTGCCTTTGAAGGTGCCATGGTTTCAACCACATATCAATTCATGACTCTGAAGTCATCGATTCATTTCTAATATATTTGTGTGTGCTAATCATTTAAAATGCACAGAACTTGGACTGGAAAAGTGACTCTTTAGTCATTGATAACTTTTCTCCTGTGGCAGGAAAAGTGGGCAGCCTCGTAAGCAGACTTGGTGAGAGGGAAGTGGGAGTTGGAGGTAAAAGGTAGCAAAGACAAATTTCACATTATGTATGATGAATACTTTTGATATATAGAACAGAATGCTAAAGAAAATGGAAGAGAATTTTTAATATGTGACAATAAAATACTTTGTTAGACCCATTGATTTATGACCATATGCTGCAAATGTTTGAGAATTTTTTTCTCCAGAATTGTCATTAAAATTTTTTTGTGTTTTTTCTTTTTTTCTTTTCAGATATTAATCTGGCTGCAGAGCCAAAAGTGAACCGAGGAAAAGCAGGTGTGAAACGATCTGCAGCGGAGATGTACGGGTCAGTACCAGAACACCCTTCTCCGTCCCCTCTACTCAGGTCCGGAACTTTATTATTTATAACTGCATTGTGTCCATCAATGGGCATCTTCTCTATCTGTTTTCTGGTTGTGGGGAGGGTTAAATATAGTTTGTTTAATCTGTGTAAAAGTAATTTTGCTTTATTTTGTATACTTTAATCTGCCTCCTTTTTGCCCGTTTCCCAGATGATTATTAGATCTGAGATTTTTGCTATTAAATATTAGTTTGGTATTTAAAACATAAGTTGAAATCCTTCAAGTGGATTTGTTTTTGCTTCTAAGCAGCTGGGAAGTAAGAAACAAGGAGGGTTTAAGAATGTTTAGTTGACTGTTGTATTTTTCAGTGTTCTTATTCTTTTAGGTATTATGTCATGTGTTGAAATTTTATCAGTCTTTCACCTGTATTAACAATTTGATCACTGTATATCCAGTGGCCTAAGGTGACAGCAATTCTATTGAGAAAAAGAACTCCAAACTTAGTGATTTGTTAAGAGATTGAGTAATATTCCAAGCTAATCTTGTTTATCTATTTGTTGTGATTTGTTTGGCATCGTTTTTTTTCCCATCTGCTGTTGTGTCTTGACATCAACACCTCCAAGTTAATCTTTTTTTGGTATTTCTTTTTCAGCTCTTCTTTTGATTTGGACTATGACTTTCAGCGGGATTATTATGACAGGTATGTTGAAGGAGTTTTATTTTTTCTTTTCTGCTAAAACTATAATATCCATCCATTTTTTCTATTTTGTTGTAATGAATTTTCCCTTCTGTAGTAATGAACAGTAAATGTGTTTTTAAACAAACTGCTTCTCCCAAATGCCAAAAGAAAATTACCTCCCCGAGAATAAACAGAGGTAGAGTGTCATTTATGTTGATTCCAAAGAATCTGTTCATATATTTTCAGGGCATTGGGAGCATGTCCATTCTTTTGGACTACTGATTGTCACTTTTTATTGTTGTGATTTTCATTTGTAGACCATATAAAAATGAGGACTGTCTGACTTGCCTGATGGTGAAATGGATGCATCAGCAGTTCCATGTTCTCTTCCTTATTTCCCTGTTGTATACTTTGCTTGGCATTGTAGGAGATTATAGAAGAACTATTTTAAAGTCTCACTTTAAAAATCCTGTAGTCTCTTTTTAGCAAACCAACTAATCCATAAATAGAATATGGCAACCATTACACAATGGATTAAAACAAATTGCTTTAGGAGTTTCAGACTGGTGTGGTAGATTGGGAGGTGACGGTGAAACATCTTTGAAAGGCAGAGAGGTTGGGATAATGATCATCAGTTTCTTCCTATGCCTATATATCAGCCTTAGTGCTTGTTGGAGAGTCATGAGAAATGAACTCAGAAGATGTGTGGATAGGACTGGGTTATAGATGGCTTTGAATGATGGATTTAAACCTAATGCTGAAGGAGGACTTAGTTATTGGGAATGTTAATGATAGGCTGAAAAAAATTACTAGCATCACATTGGCATGCTGATAACTAGTTTTCATTATCCAAGGAAATGTTTTCCTAGTTTGCAACTTTTAAAATAATGCAATTTAAGTTTGATAAGTAATAATTATATATTTTTCTTTGCTTTTTTCCACCTTAGAGTATCAAGTTTCTGATGATTAGCATTTTTATGTTATTACCATGTGTGTGTGTGTGTGTGTGTATATATATATAATTCCAGCTAGAATTCATCTCTGTTTTTGGTAAAAATTAGAAGCTTCTTTGAGAGGAATTACTTGAGCTGAGTTCATCCCTTATCAAAGGAGGTTGGGAAAGAGATTTAAGCCAGCCAATAAGCAGTATGTACAAAGACCTGAAAATGTGTTTGTTGATAAATACCGTGGAGACTATGGTAGCCGTCATTAAATGTCAGAAGAGTAAGAATGGATAGTTTGGATCTACATTTGGCCTTGAAAGCCAAATTAAGATTTTTGTGATTTGAATCTCCTTACTGTTTCATCAAAATGGATATTTCATTTGTCCATAGAGGTTACTTCAGATTTTTCTAGTTGTTTTGTTTGAATGCTTTTTGAAAACTCTAAGGATTTTTATACTTTATATGATATACAATTTAAAATAAGGTGAGAGAGGCCAGATCTTTGCCAGTGAAAACAGGGTCACTAATTGAGTAACTTGAAGGCACTGAAACCCATTGAATTTGTCTGGCGCAGGTGTCCTTTTACCTTTTCTGCCAAGTATTTATAATATATTCAAGCCCAGTTATACCTGCCTATACCTACTGGTATAGGTAGAATCTTAAGTATTTGTGTGTGTGTGTGTGTGTGTGTATTTATTCTTCCCAAGAGATGGGGAATTTCCAAGTCAGGGTTGAGAATCATTGATACAAAGAGGGAAACGTACTGTTTCCATTGTTATGTCTCCGTTAAGAAAGAATTTAATGCAGCCATACTTTCTTGTTTTAATTTCTGGTGGATCATGAACTCCAGAGTAAAAAAACCTCTCCTGTATTAAAGTTTCACTAAATAGAAAATTGTAATAGCGTATATTTTCTATACTTACTAATGAGAATAGTCTATTCTATAGTTTTACTGTTGGTCTTGCTCTTCTTGGTGAATCAGAAACCTTTTTTTTTTTTCCTTCCTTCCTTTTTTTCTTTTTTGAGGTACGGGGGCCAATGATTTAACCCTGGACCTCGTGTGGGAAGCTAGCACTCAACCACTGATCCACATTGGCTTCCCTGAGTTGGTTTTTTCATTTGTTTGCTTGTTGTTGTTTTGTTGTTGTTGTTTAATTTGTTTTTTTAAGGAGGCATCTGGAATTGAACCCAGGACCTCCCATGTGTGAAGCAGGTGCTTAACTGCTTGAGCCACATCTGCTCCCCAGAGTCAAACATCTGATCATCCCTGTCGTGCTGCTGTAAATAAGTTTGAAGAATTTGTTTTAAGTGAAAGATTTGGAAGAAACTGGTTGAAAAGAGTTGATAAAGATAACAAGGAATAGTAGAGAATTTTAGATGTTGGTAGATGTATCTTCAAATTTGTTTTTTTGTGTTTTGTGTGTGTGTGTGTGTTTGTTTCCAAAGGAGGTACTGGGGATTGAACCTAGGACCTCATACATGGGAAGCAGGTGCTCAACCACTGAGCTACATCTACTCCCCAATGAGAGTTGGTGTGATTCGTTTGTTTGTTTTTAGGAGGTGTACTGGGGGTGGAACCCGGGACCTCGTACGTGGGAAGCAGGCGTGTAACCAATTGAGCTACATCTGTTTACCTTTTCACATTTCTTTTAATTCTGGTATTTGGTCCCCAAAAAATTGGTGGCCACACCACTGTTCACCTCACTCTTTGATTTTTCAGAGGCAAGGGGAATACCTTTTAGGTATTCATTGATGTATTGTTTAGTAGTGAAAAGGAGTATCTTTTTCCCCTTCCAATAGGAAAAGATTTCCTATGACTAGAGGAGCGACCAGGTATAGCTGATGAATTGCTGATGCAACTATAGCACCATTAAGTTTTGGGAAATCAAACAATGTTAAGTCAAGAATTTTAGGAGATGAACATGTGTTGGGGACTTAAATACCTCACTTCATTTGTTGTGTGATAGTGTATGTGAAGCTGAGAGAGAAAGTGCTTCATTAATCAGGAAAATAGCAAATCCAGTTTGCTGGTATGGGAAATACAGTTCTTTAGGTAAAAGCTGCTAGAGGGTGGAAAAGCTGCCTAGGAAAATTTTTTCTCAGAAATCATATTGAAGCTCTTTATTGGCAAGGTTCGGATTTTTGTTATCTTATTATTAGTGAGTAACATTGATTCTGGATCAACTATATTAGGTTCCTTACTGAAAGAAGGTGGGAAATTGGCTCTCAGATGTGCTGGAAGCTCTATGCAAATGTGGTTAAATCGGTGTCTGCTGACTCCTGAATATGCTGTAATTCACATAAATACTTCATGACATTTTTCCTTAGGCCATTTCTTTACTATCCAGCTTTGGAGCATGAGGATTCCTTTTTGTTATCAGAGTCTCTACCAATTTCTTACATGCTGAGGAAATTATACTTTGGAATTTTATTAACCCATATCAACATCTTATTACTACATATTTTGTTGGCACATTTATTGTGTCAAAAGAATCATGGACACCCCTCCCCCAATTATATCTCTAGTACAACTTAGTACTCTTTTTATGTGACAGTAGTCTTTTCATATAATGCATAGTAAAATGAAGAATTTTCACTGTTTTCTAGACATCCTTTATTTCAACTATTTTTTTGTATCTTGTGTTGGGGGACATTTTAAATATATATAAAAGAGAATAGTATAATGAATTTCTTTGAATTTGTTATTCAAATTTAACAGTTAACTGGCTCATGCCAATATTGTCCCCTCCCAGAGTATTGGGAAGGATTTCTGACTTCATCTGCAAATATTTCAAATACAACTATTAAAGATGTTTGCCTTTATAAATATAACCATGACACCAATTATACCTAAAGTAATTTGCATAATCACCATTAACATTCACTATCTGGTCAGTTTTCATAGAGTCATTTTTCCCGCATAGACTGAGTTTTGCATATCGTCTTGTTTCGTAGCATGTTCCTCAGCCACTTTTATTTACTTTGAATTGGTGGATAGATTTGGAGGCTTGATCAGATTCAGGTTCTATTTTCTTGGGTGTTTTTTTTTTTTTTTTTCCTAATTTTTTGCATTGGGGGTAGAGGAGAGGTTATGCACTTGAATCAGGATCACCTTGATTTCTGAGAGGAACTATAAGAATGTAGGCATTAGATCTTTTTTTTTTTTTTTTTTTTTAAATAGATACATATGAATTTTTTTGAATCAAATATGTTACACAGTATATTTTGTTCATAGTAACGTCATTCATACAGTATTTGGCATTGGCTCTTATATAAGGAGAATCATATATTTTAGATATCAGGAAGTAGATCATTTTATGTTGATATTTTGGTTATGAAAATTAGTGATTTGTATTTCTTGCTTAGATATTCGTGGTTGGTAGTGATCAGGCCCTAATGTTTATTCTTTACCTTTAAAACCGGAAAATAAAAGTAAAAATTTACCTGAGTCCATTGTATTCTCCAAGGGTTGTCTTCTGAGGAGACAACAGAAGGTTGGATTCTATAACTTTAGTGTTGTGCAGTGCAGTACGATTATTGATTTTCAGCCATGGCATGGGAAGAAAAGAACCCAAGATAAAGAAAGATTACCTTGATTTGGAAGAGTTTTTAGGGCACATTCCTTTCTTATTCTTGTAGAATTTTGTAGACTTCTTAAACATACTAAATGTATTGTTAATATTTTAGTATGATTTACTTAAATGGCCAGAATTTACATTTTAGTGATGGAATTCCTATATTATTATTTTCCCAGTAAGATAACCTTGTGATTAAATTGGGCCTGCCTTTTCGTATGTTCTTAAGGCCATTTCTGATTCTTATCCTTGTTCTTATGTGTTCCCACTTACTTCCTGCTTTCTGTTCCTCCCAGTGGCTTCTTTTGGCTATCTGGACTAAGCCCACTCTCATTCAGTTGGGTCACACATTAACTAAAATAAGACCTTAAAAGATCCTATTTTCAATAGATTCATTGTGGATCAAGATCAAGAACGTGTGAGTTGGGGTATATAATTCAGTTTGCCACATTAATATTAACTGTTCTGGAAGTTATAATTCAAATTCAAGATAAATTGCTACTGATGTGAAATTATCATTTTAGATAGATTTATTAATAAGCAAAATTTTCATTTTAGATATTTATTAATCTTCTAACGCTCAGACACATTATTAACTTACAAATATGCTATCAACTCTGTCATACATAATTTATAATTACCTGAAGGTTAACATATCTTTTTATGTTAGGAGTAAACAACTAAAGGTAAGTTTTTGCTTTGGATTCATATTCAGGGAGTCTGTATAAAGCTAGGGTAGTTGTATACATCCCCCATGTGCACAGAACAAATGTTGATGTTCATCTGTCAGTCTGTGATGTCCTGGCAGAAGGACCCAGTTACCAGTTGGGCCCTGTTGAGGGTCTTGTTCCTTCTAGGGAAATTGTTGCTGGAGCTGTTGTTAGAGGAGGACTATCTTTGTATGAGCAGTTCCACTGAAATTCTTCAGTGATTTTTTTTTTCTTCCAACTTTGTAATTCTCTTACTTGTCTAAATTTCTTACCACACTGATTTTCGGGGATTCAATTTTAAAATTACTAATCATTACAAGATAGGTTATGTGTTGTAATAAAAATAAATTGGTGTTGGAGAACCACAGGGATTCAGAGCTGTGGTTTTTGAGCAATCTTATCTTCCATGCCAGCAGATTGGAATGTACTAAAAATAGACGTATTAGCCAAAGAGGTGCTGATGCAAAATAACAGAAATCAGTTGTTTTTTTTTTTTTTTTTTACCGGGAGGTCCCAGGGATCGAACCCGGGTCCCTCCATATGGGAGACGGACGCCCAGCCAGTTGAGCCACATCCGACCCCTCAGTTGGTTTTTATAAAGAGTGTTTATTTGGGGTAGAAGTCCACAGTTACCAGGCCATAAAGCATAAGTTTCTTTCCTCACCAAAGTCCATTGCCACTTGTTGGAGCAAGACAGCTCCGACGTTTGCCAGGGTTCAGGCTTCTTGGGTTCCTCTCCGTTTTCTCTCTGGGCTTAGCTCCTGTTTCCTCCAGAAGGTCAGCTGTAGACTATGAGGCTCTCTAGGCTTTGCCTCTTTCCACAAGGCCAGCTCCAGACTATCGGGCAAATATCTCATCTATCTGGGGGCTTTCTCTCCTTCCTCATGACCAAGCTCCTCTGCTGGACTCCCAGGGCTCCAGCATCAAAACTCCAACATCAAAACTACTACAACTTTGTCCTTTGCCATGCCTTTTATATTTGATTCCCCACCCACCAAGGAGTGGGGCTCAACACCCTATTGATGTAGCCCAATCAAAGCCCCAATTATAACTTCATCATACCCAGATGAACAGATCAGTTTACAAGCATAATCCAATATCTCTTTTTGGAATTCATAATTTCATCAAACTGCCAAACTGCTACAAAGGATAAAAAAGTTGTTAGGTTGCATAGATATAAAAATTGTTAGGTTGATATTTCCAAGGAATTGGTGTTCATCACTGCTAACCTTGCATTATTCTTAATCAGACTTAATGTATAAGTGTTTTTTTCCACTAGTATTTCATGTTTTCATAATTAGAAAACCATATCCACTTTTATAAGATTCATTACCCATGAAAATGTTTTGGAATTAGATTATGGTGACGGTTGCAAAACTTTTTTTTTTTTTTTTTTTTTTTTTTTTTAATATTTTTTTTTTTTTAAAGATTTTTTAAAAAAATTTATTTATTCATTTATCCCCCCCTTGCTGCTTGTGCTCGCTGGGTCAGCTAACCACACCATGCAGGCGGGCTTGCCTTCACCAGGAGGCCCTGGGAACCGAACCGGGGCCTCCCATATGGTAAACGGGAGCCCTACTGATTGAGCCACAGCCGCTTCCCGGTTGCAAAACTTTTGAGTATACTAAAACTACTGAGTGCAATTCTTTGAAAGGGTGAATTTCACAGTATGTGAATCTATCTCAATTTAAAAGAAAAAAAATTTTTTAAAATCATTTATACAATGAAGTAATTGTTTCTCAAGACATTCTTACATGGATAAGTCAGGAGCATAGGAAATATCAAAAAGACTTAAAAGCCACCTTTTAGAAAAAATTTTATTTCTCCCCACCCCCTCATTGTTTGCATTTGCTGTGTTTGTTGTGTGCTGGTCTTCTCTTTCTAGGATGCACAGGGAACCAAACCCAGGGACCCCCCCATGTGGGAGGGAGGTGCTAATCTCCTGAGCTGCCTCTGCTCCCTGCTTTGTTGCATCTCTCATTGTGTTTCCTCGCTGTCTCTTGGTTGTGTCATCTCAATGTGTCATCTTGTCGCTTCAGCTTGCTTTCTTGTCCCTCTTCTCCAAGAGGCCCTGGAAACCGAACCCGGACCTCTCATGTGGTAGGCGGGAACTCAGTTGCCTGAGCCGTATCTGCTTCCCTTAAAGTTGCTTTTGATAATAGGTTATTGTGTGGTAGTTGGGACATAATAAACACCTGGATAAACAAAAGATCTGATTTATTTATTTATTTATTTTTTAAGATTTTATTTATTTATTCATCCATTCCCCCACTGCCGCCTGCGCCCACCGGGTCAGCCAACCAGGCCACGCAGGTGGGCCCGCCCCCACCAGGAGGCCCCGGGAACCGAACCCGGGGCCTCCCACATGGTAAACGGGAGCCCCACCGATTGAGCCACAGCCGCCTCCCAAAAGATCTGATTTAAATAAGACCCTGTTTCAGAGGTCTTTAAGGAATTTGTAATAACTTACCAGTCTTTTTATATGGCACATTATGGTAATTGAACTGTGCACAAGTGACTATAGAAATCCTTCCATTAGAGATTTTTCAGAGTGTTATAACTCCTTATGTAAATATATTAGGGTATCAAGAATAGAAAGAGGAATTCAATACATTATGAACTCACAGATGAAATAAGTCACACTTACATGTATGACAGTGTTATATTGTACAGTGAAGAATATACTATTAAATTTTTTTTTTTTTTTCTTTTATGCTATTAAATTAATAGAGACTGTGACTTGTCCTGCAGTGTGCACAATCATGTCATGGAAAATAGAGTTGCCAAAAAGGCCAGTTGTTCTTAAGAATTTCACAAAGTGAGCTATATTTGAACTTACCTTTGATATTAAGTAGGAGGTTTTTAGGCAGGTAGGATGAGAGTACATCTCTAAGGAAGAGCTGCAAAGGTCCCAGGTTGGGGTTCATACTGTTTTATTGTGTCAACATATTGTATGTGGGAAGTAATAATTGGTAAGAAGACTGGTTGTTAAAAGCCTTTATGGCATTTTAAGTACTGGAGTCATAATGCAGTGGTATCTCAGAAACATCCACTATGGCTAGAGAAGAGACCCTGGAGGAAAAGTGGTTTAAGTAGTTAACACTGTAAATGTGGGACATAGGGAGAGTTTAATGTCTATGATGAGATTTTAGCTTTATCACTGGGAATGGAATAAGCCTTTTTTAAAAAAAATTATCCCCCCTTCCCCTCATTGTTTGCAGTTACTGCCTGCTCTCTGTGTCCATTTGCTGTGTGTTCTCTGTGTCTGCTTGTCTTATCTTTAGGAGGCTCTGGAAACCCGAATCCAGGACCTCCCATGTGGAAGAGAGGCACTCAATCACCTGAGCCACCTCAGTTCCCTGGTTTATTGTGTCTCTCATTGTCTTTCTTCTTTGTGTATCTTTTGTTTCATCATCTTGTTGTATCAGCTCATGGCGCCTACCTGCCCCTCCAGCTTGCCTTCTCCAGGAGGCACTGGGAACCGAGCCTGGGACATCCCATGTGGTAGGTGGAAGCCTAATTGCTTGAGCCACATCCACTTTTCCTGGAATATGCCTTTAAAGGTCACATGGAGGGAGGTTGCACGGTTTGGAGAGTTTTCAGAACTTTGGGACAACAAGCAGTTTTGTCTTTATTGTTATCTTGTAGATCTTTTCCAGCAGGATATCCTGGTAGACAGTGGAGAAAAGTAGTTGAGGTGAGGTGCAGTGCTAAGAGGAGTCTCCATTAAAATGCAAGACAGATGAAAGAAGCAAAACTACCACATTTCTTAAACTAAAGATTTGAACCCTTATTTTGTTCTTAAGCTTTGAATTAACATTAAAAAAAATAGAGACTATGGATTGAAGGTAGAATAGCATCCCATTGAGGGTAGAGGAGCTGGCAGTTTTACTCTATTTTCGTTGTAATGTAGATGCATGTTTATTGGGTGGGAGATGCACCTTTGAAGAAGACATTTGTTGAATCTGGATCAGAGAATCTGATGGCTCTGAATTAAGTGATATTTTAGTTAGTAATTTAATCTCATCCCAAGGTAGCCTCTGCTATTTCAGGAATCTGCTTCAGGGCATTCTTCATCTATAGAGATTTTATCAAGCCCATTGTGTTTAGTTAGTTTTGTTTTAAAAATTGGAGCTGTATTGAGGTGTAATTCTGTATTCAGAGTTACGGTATCATGAGTGATCCAGGTTTAGAACACTACCCCCAGAAGAAACCCCGTTAGCAGTCATTTCCCAAACCTCTTGCCCTCTCTCTGGCCTAGACAACCACTAATTTACTGTATCTGGATTTCCCTGTTCTGGATATTTCCTATAAATGAAATACTGTAACATTTGTTCTTTGTTTTTTTTTTAAGATTTTATTTATTTATTCATTTATTCCCCCCTTGCTGCTTGTGCTCGCTGGGTCAGCTAACCACGCCGTGCGGACGGGCTTGCCTTCACCAGGAGGCCCTGGGGCCTCCCATATGGTAAACGGGAGCCCTACTGATTGAGCCACAGCCGCTTCCCAACATTTGTTCTTTGTGAATGGCTTCTTTAACTTATCCCAGTGTTCATCTATGTAGTAGCATGTATCAGCACTTGATTCCTTTTTATTACTGAATAATATTCCACTGAATGGATATAGCACATTTTGTTTATCCATTATCAGTTGATGGACAGTTCAGTTCGTTCTGTTTTGAATAATGCTGCTGTGAACATGTATACAAGTTTTGTTTTTTTTTTTTCCCAGGGAAAGGAAAAGTAAGTACCCTTTGGGTAAATAGGGGTATACTACACTTTGATAGCCTCTTAAGAACTGTTTAATCCAAGGAACAAGAGTCCACCAAATAGTATTTGACTTGTTCAAGTAGCAAAATGTATTTTTCTAGGGCCTTTATTGCCTTATTTCCAGAGAAAAACAGCACATGCGGTGTTTTTGTTTGTTTGTTTTAAGATTTATTTTTATTATAGTGATAAATGTACTATTATAGTAGGATTACTAGAGTTTGGCAAAGGGGATAGATCTCTTGCGCAGAGTATATGTAGTAGGAGAGACTAATCTGGAAATTTTTGTTCGTGATTTCCTTATAGCAAGCATGACATAATAGTGGTCTCATTTTGTTCATTACAGGTACAAGGTCTTACTTTTTATTTTGTAATATATAGCTTGAAAAGGATCCTACTTTTGGCAGATTATTAAATATTTTAAGTTCTTACTATAAAGCATTGTTACATGCACAAAGGCTCATTTAGAAACGTGGCTTTTTAAAAAATTTGAGGTGATTGTAGGTTTCCATACAGTTGTAAGAAATACTACAGAGAGAAGCTTTATATGTTTGGCCAGTTTACTGCTGTGGTAACATTTTGCAAAGCTTTAAGTATAATATCACAACCAGAATAATGACGTTGATACAACTCCAGTCTTACTCAGAGTTTCCCATTTTTACCTGTACTTTGCCTGAATGTGTGTGGTCAGGTATGTTTGCAAATATCTTCTCTGTAGCTTTTCTTTTCATCCTTTAAGTATGGGATTTCACAAGTCAAAAGTTTTAATTTTGTAAGTTGAAGGTGACTTTTGAGTCTAGACCTGGTGGAAGTGAGGTATCTTGGTTTAAGCATGTCAATTTTCAGAGAAAAATAGCACATGCAGTGGTGTTTTTTTTTTTTTTTTTTTTTTTAAGATTTATTTATCCGCCCTCCCCCCCCTTGCTGCTTGTGCTTGCTGTGTCCATTTGCTTTGCGTTTTTCTGTGTCTGCTTGCCTCCCTTTGTTGCGTCACCTTCCTGCGCCAGCTCACTGCGCCGCACGGGCCGGCTTGGCTTCACCAGGAGGCTCTGGGAATTGAACCTGGGGCCTCCCATATGGTAAACGGGAGCCCAACCAATTGAGCCATAGCCGCTTCCCACGTGCAGTGGTTTTGAGGTGGGGAAGTTACTTGCCTGTAAGAAAGAACAGATAGATCAGTATACCTAAAGTGGAGCGAAATAGATGCACATCATATGGAACACGTTAGGGCATTGTAGGTCTTTACGTTTTATTTGGGCAGATAGCCAGTGGAGGGGTTTGAGTAGAGGAAAGGATCTTATTTATATTTAAACAGGGTCATTCTCAGTGCTTTTAGGAAAGGTAATATGTAGAAGATGGGGAAGCATTCATTTTTGGTTGGACCAGGATTGCGATGGGCATGATGGGACATAGTTGGATTTTGAAGGTTTATGCCAACAGATTTGCTAACAGATTAATATGAGGAATGAGGGAGGAATCAAAGATGTCACCAAAGTTTGGCCTGGACAGTTAGAATATTGGAATTTACGTTAATAGAGGCATGGGAAGAACACAGGAACTAGGCTAAGGGGTGAATATCAGTACATATGTTCCGGAAATGTTAAAGTTACCTTATTTAGATATCCATGTGGAGAGAGATGTTAAATAGCAGGTGATTGGATAACTTCTAAGAGAAATCTCTGGAGCACTGCACTTGTTTTTTAATATTCAGACAGGATTTTAATAGATTGCCTGCATGGTGGGAGTAATGGGAAAAAAATCAGAAGCATGAAGTGTCTTGGAAGCTGTGTGACTATATTTCAGAATAGTGAGATTAACTGGGTCAAGTGCTGTTGTGGTAGTTCAGGTATATGAAGATTAAGAAATATCTGTTGATTTAGCAATGTGGAGATTATTGGTAACTTTGAAAAGGGTAATTTTGGTGGAGAATGATGAGGGCAGAATCTTTACAGGGGGGTTGAAGAGAGAATGGGAAGATAGAAATTAGAGGCAGGGTACAGAAAATTTATTTGTATATAGTAAAATTCACTCTTGGTATACAGTTTGACAAGTGCATGGTCCCAAAGCCACCACTACAGTCAATATACAGAACAGTTCCACAACCCCCAAAAATTCACTCATGCCTGCCCTTTTGTGGGCCACCACAGATCTGTTTAGACAGTTCTTAAGGGATTTATTGTATTTATTTTAAAATTATTATTAATTTTAACCCTCTCACCACCCCCACACCCCGTTTTTGTTGTTTTTATGTCCATTCGCTGGGCAACTCTGTCCGTTTCCTACTCTCTCTTCTCATCTTTCTACTCCTGTCTTCCCTGGGATTCGATCCTCGGGACCTCCCATGTGGGAGAGAGGCATCCTACTGCCTGCACCACCTTAGTTCTTGGTTTTTAGGTGCGTCTTGTCTTGGCTCTCCCTTGTGTCACTCTCCTGTTATGTCATCATCTTGCTGTGTGGCTCACAGGGCCTTGATGGCATACCTGTACACGGGGCCTTGGGTGGCACACCCGCACATGGGGCCTAGCAGCCCACGGGCCTTTTATATCCCTCTTTCTTTAAATTTTCACCAGGAGGTCCCGGGGATCAAACACAGGTCCCTGCAGACGCCCAACCATTTGAGCCACATCCATCCCCCAAGGAAATTATTTTAAACAGATGGAAAAATATTCTTCTGATCCGGCTTGATAAAATGAGAATATAGGAGTGAATGGGTTTATCTGTTCTTAACGTAGGGACTCTAAAAATAGTCTTCATAAATACTATTTAATCATTTCACCTTTAAAAAAATAAATATTGGATCACATTGGCACTTAAGGTTTTAACTTTGAAAAAGATCCAAAGTGACATTTAGGTGGTATCTGTATTGAGAGCGTTGTAATAAATGAATAATGTTAAAATTCTTCCATTGATATTTAGGAGCCTAGAAAAGAGGTTGGAAGGCTTTATACAATTTTTATACACAGAATACAACCAGGGGATTTTTTTTCTTTGTCTTTTTTTTTTTTTTTTTTTTTACCGGGAGGTCCCAGTAAACGAACCCGGGTCCCTCCATATGGGAGACGGACGCCCAACCAGTTGAGCTACATCCAACCCTCTTTGTAAGTCTTGGACTCAGTCCTGTTTGTGAATTTGTGATCCTTATCAATCACTCCCAAGCAATGTGCATATTATGGGTCAGAAAGATTTCAGATTAATTTTCAAATTTCCTTCCACTGAATCGGTTAGTTTTGTAGCTTCCAAATGACACCCTCAAAACATCACTACGTTTATTCTTAGTATTAAGGTGTAGTTTTTTTAAATTAAAAAAAAAAAATTGTAAAATCGGATGCATCTTAAAATTAGTGGGTACATTTAATGTAAGTATTTCCTCTTTTTTGCAATCCTTTTATTAATCAGGCATCTTTCATTGATTAGAATTAAACTGTCATAGGGCGTCATTGGTACATTTTTAATTTTAAGCTTATTTGTGAAATCATGATTTTATTTGCTTTAATTCGTTGGTGCTAAGCTGTGGTTTTCTATTGTTTTAATAGAAGGTTGCAGATCCATCTATATGGGCTTTTTTTTTTTTTCTTTTAAGATTTATTTTATTTATTTCTCATTACTCCCTCGTTTGCATTTGCTGTCTTTCTGTTGTGTGCTGGTCTTCTTTTTAGGAGGCACGGGGAACCGAGCCTGGGACCTCCCATATGGGAGGGAGGCACCTAAATGCTTGAGCCACTTCCTCCCTGCTTTGTTGTGTCTCTTATTATGTTTTTCTTTGTGTCTCTTGTTGTATCATCATCATACATCAGCTGTTTGCCATGTGGTAAGTGGGAGCCAAATCCGATTCCCTATATGGGCTATTGAGTTCTTTTTGTAGTAGTGGTGCATGTGTGTTCCCTATCCTAGGTAGTATTCTCTGGCCATGTTTCTTAAACCCTTAAAAGTAGTAATAACCTGTTTCCTTTTTTTTTTTTTTAATATATTTATGAGCAAGCTTTTTGGTTTAAAAAATGTTTTATTTAAATGAATTTTCAAAAATTTAAAATTAGTTTAAAAAGTTTGAGTGTTTTTATATATAGAGTGAAGTTCATACACATCTAGAGAGGATCAGATGACTATTGGTTAATTATTTTAGTTTATCTGCTTGCTGATTTTATTTTTGACTGTATAATGTATTGTCTTTAATTGATATCCATAGTGGTGAACTATTGGATAAACACAAAAGCAAAGAAAGTTAAGAAACAGTGTTACTATGCAAAGTTTTGTTCTCTCAACTCAGGAAAAGAGCATGTTGTTTGTGGTGGACTACTGCAAATAGCGTTTACAAATGCTCTCTTTGAATTTAGAAAGAAAACACAAATTAACAGAACTTGGGCTAGTTTAAGTACAAAAGCAAGAATTGCGAGTAGGTAATGAAAACAAGTTTGTGTTGTTTGGGGCCAGTTTTTGATGATACACCATGGTTTTATATTTAGTATACATGTCAGACGGTAAATTTTTAGGGCATCATTCTTTGTAACATAATTTAGTGCAAACTCAAAGGCCTGATCATAAAGTTTTTTTTTTTTTTTTTTTTTTTCTGTGTGGGAATAGGTGATCTTAAGCCTGCAGGTAGGAAGCTGGCTCTAGACTTCTCCAATTCCACATTTCTTTGCCTCCAATTCTTACGTGTCCAAGGACAGTAAACTGATCATAAAGTTTTGGGATTTAAAGTGGGATGGCCTAAGTGGCATCTAAGGAGGTGGCGGGTGTTGGGATGCAGGGTAGGTTACGGGCTGGAGAGAGATGGGGATAGAAGCAAGGTCACCACAGGGACAGAATCCTGGGGCCCATTCTACATTGTATTCCAAGTAGAAGTTAGATTTTAGATTTGGGAGAGTGTTTCATGGTGTTAACAGTTAAAAATTTTCTGAATATTCAGACTAAAAATTCCTACTAAAACAGAATAAAAACTGAGGGAAAAAAAAAAATAGGGGGGAGGGAAGCGGCTGTGGCTCAATCAGTGGGGCTCCCGTTTACCATATGGGAGGCTCCGGGTTCGGTTCCCGGGGCCTCCTGGTGGAGGCAAGCCCGCCCGTATGGCGTGGTTGGCTGGCCCAGCGAGCACAAGCAGCAAGGGGGGGGATAAATGAATAAATAAATAAAATCTTTAAAAAAAAAAAAAATAGGGGGGGGGGAAATATATATATATAATTGAAGATTACATTAAAGTGAAGTTAAGTTAGTTACATAGAAAATATTAAACACCTGAATATTTTCTTAGGTATTTTCTATTACACTGAACTTTATACATCTTTTTTTCTTAAATCAATTTTATTGATATATATTAATAAAGCATACCTTTCATCCAAAGAATACAGTCACTGGCATTTGGTATAATCACATAGTTGTGCATCCATCACCTCAGTCATCATTATAGCATTTTCATTATTTCAACAATAATAATAATAAAACAAACTAAAAAGAAAATTTGTCACTCCTTGATATCTGTGCCTCCCCTGCTGTACATATTTGCTATTTCGGATTGTTCTTGCACAATTACTTATTAAGTAGTTTTCTTCAGATCTATTCATATGCCATATGATCTATCCAAAGTGTATAATCAATGGCTTTTATAGTATAATTAAAATGTTGTTCATTGATCACTACAAAAAAATTTTAGAACAATTTCATTACTCCAAAAAGAAAAACCCCACACCTCTTAGAATTCCTTCCCCAGCCCTACATAACCACTAATCTCACTTCATCTTTATAAATTGATTTATATTTACATTTTCTGTAAATGGAGTCTTTCATCATGTAATACTTTGTGATTTCTCTCACTTAGCATGTGTTTTTTACCGGGAGGTACCGGGGATCGAACCCCGGTCTCTCCATATGGTAGACCTTGAGCCACATCCGTTTCCCAAGCATGTTTTTTTTTTTGTCTGATTAACATCTAGTAGTATTAGTATATATTTGTTCAATTTTCAAGAAAAACTTTTATATAAGGGTCATGTATATTACTAAAAGGAAAGATAAAAAATGTAACACGGGGGTCGGATGTAGCTCAACTGGTTGGGCATCCGTCTCCCATATGGAGGGACCTGGGTTCGATCCCCGGGACCTCCCGGTAAAAAAAAAAAAAAAAAAAAAAAAGTAACACGAACTGTATAGCATAGTAAAACTGCATGTTCAATATGAATATGGATAAAATTTCATATATACATAATCTTTAATAATAAATTTTAAGTAGTTTTCAATGTATTACTTACCACATTAAAAAATGGATTGAAGTCCTCTGAAGGGATGTAAGTGGGAAAATTTTTGGAGTTTTAAGAAAACTTGGAAAATAGTTTTCTAAACACTAAAATGTGTTCACAGGAGCTTAAAAAAATATCCAGAACTGTATTTTATAATGTTCAAAGATATCAAATAATTGAAGACCTTGATTCTTGGGACAGTTTTTAAAATTCTGGTACTTGAGTATTAGTAGTTGATATTCTATGTTTAGTTCATTCAATACAACTTAGTTTCAATCTACACCAGGCCAACTATCGACTAATAAAAAGTTGTGAAGTCTTCTTCCACAAAATGGTACAATGAATATGTTGGGTAAACTTGACGTTCAGCTGATGAAGTATTTTTCCACTAATAATTTTTAGGAAGAGGAATTGGCTTTTTGAATAAGGTATAGCTGACATAAATCATAATCAAGGAATTATTAGGGCAAATAGTTTGTTGCAGGTTGGGGCACACTGGTAGGAACCAAACTTAGAACAGTTACAGTAGCAAAAATCTTCACGTCAGGCTTTAGTTAATTCTGTTTTAAAAAAATATTTATTTATTTACTTTTCTTTTAATCCATTTTTACCATCCCCCCATTTTTGCTGTTTTTGTGTCTATTTGCTGGGCATTTCTCTGTGTCTGTTTCCTGCCCTCTCTTCTCATCCTTCTCCTATTTTCACCGGGATTCGATCTTGGGAACCTCTGATGTGGAAGAGAGGCATCCTACCACCTGCGCCACTTTAGTTCCTGGTGTGCCTTGTCTTGGCTCTCCCTTGTTGCACTCTCCTGTTACATCTGCTACGTGGCTCATTGGGGCCTGACAGTGCACCCGGGCCTGGTGGCCTGCATGCCTTCTTTATTTTTGTTTATTTTTCTTTATTTTTACCAGGAGGTCCCAGGGATCGAACCCAGGTCCCTCCATATGGGAGACAGATGCCCAACCGCCCCCCTTCTTTAGTTAAATATAAATGCTTTGTGAACTATGAGTTAGTGTGTTTGTTTTTATTTTAGAGAGTCCTACTGGTATCTGTCATCAACTGGGAGTTCGTTTAATTGATAAACAATGGAGCTGATATCACATTGTTATACTGGGGAAAAACAAATAACTTCATAATAATACTCTCAAAATTTTCAAAAATAATTTGTCATTGCAAAAGTGAACTATGCTTAAAACTCATTAATTTTACTAGATTACTGTCTCCTGAAATTTCACGTTGCAGCTTTTAGTTTTTTTCCCACAGTACTGTTGAATATCTGAAAATTAGTTGGTTTACAGAATTACTTGCTATTTGATAATTAACATTCTTTTTTTTTTTTTTTAAAGATTTTATTTATTTATTCATTTATCCCCCCCTTGCTGCTTGTGCTCGCCGGGTCAGCCAACCACACCGTGCGGGCGGGCTTGCCTTCACCAGGAGGCCCCAGGAACCGAACCCTGGGCCTCCCATATGGTAAACGGGAGCCCTACTGATTGAGCCACAGCCGCTTCCCAATAATTAACATTTTTAAACACTAATTTGTCTAAAATTTTAGATAGGAAACCAGTGGAATATTGAATACAGAGTTTTTATTAGGTTAATTCTAGTTGTTTCTACTTTGTATTACTTTAAATGTATTATTATTTTTTTGAAACCTTGCACTGTAGAAAATCTAGTCACTATCATCATTAGAGAAATTCCATTGAACCACCTGTTCTTGCTTTTCTTAAAGTTTCTCACACCCATAAACAATTTAAGGGTATAGTAAAAGTTGTGAACAAACATGGATCTCATCGTACACTGCTCCCATACATTTACCCCATCACCTACACCTTGAATTGTTATGAAACAGTTGTTACAAACTATGAAAGAGCATCATGGAAACTTTGCTACTAAAATAGCCAGTATCTTAAATTTGATGTATTTCCCTCTTCAGTTGCCTATATTTTAGCTTGGAGATTGAGATAGAGGCTTTGTCTTATATGTCTTTTCTGATAATTAGCTAGTTTTAGTATGTTTCTAGAAAAATTAAAATTTATTTTCAGGTGGCATTTCCATTACCTTTTATTCTGATTAGATTTTCTACCAGTGCCCATATTTATGACTACCATAATTCCTTGAGGGTTTAGTGCCAGTTCCTTAGGTAGTAATGAAACTTTTATATCAAGACATTTAAAACAATCAGTAGGGGGAAAGCAGATGTTGTTGCTTGTGAGCTCTATTGCTTTCTCATAGGGACAATGGTTACTTACTTTGTAGCTGGTTCTTGAAACTGTTGTACTGAAGCTTCCTACTATATATGTCTGAGCTTAAGAGTTACCTTAGTAGGAATGGTTTTTCCCCTCAAGTCTTCTCATCAGTTGATCTTTTGAAATGTATTTTTCTTCCTAGACCTAGAGCATTTGATTCCCAGTTGTGTTCATGGGGCCATTCCACAGATTTAAAACAAACTACATTTCTTGCTTCATTTTGCTTAATAGTTATTTACTTGGGTCAGATGAAATAGTATGGTTCAAAAGGAAATTCTAGTGTCATGGACTATAGGGAATCTGAAACAGCCAGCTCATTGGTTTAGAGACTAGTACCAGTGAGAGTGAGTGAGTAGCAAAGGGAGGTAGGTTAGACCTCTAAAGACAGTGTTTAGGCATGAGCTCTATTTCGGGCCTAAAGATATGGATAATTTACTTTCATTTACCTCCAAAAATTGTCTTAAAAGTATCACTATCTTGAACAAAAGATAGTAGCTTCTGAACACCGGTATTTTATAGTTTCTGAATCATTAGTTTTGAAAAATATTGGGCCAAAATTTAATGTAAAAATGAGATGAAAGTTTATCAAGTAATTTTTTTACTTCCCACAAGTGGATTAACAGCTCAGCTCAGTTTAGTATTTGTCTACTGAGAAGTAATCTCTGTAGAACACATTGTTTTCTGAATTATAAATTTTCATTTTATTTTTTGGCTCATCAGAAACTGTTTTTATTGCAGTTTAAAACAAGCAAGTGCAGTATGAGTGTTTTGGTAACTTTCTCCCCATGTAGATGATTCTTTGGCACATGGTAAATTAATAACTGCCATGCTTCAAGCTGGATGGGGATGGGAAGTGAGAATTTTTGGGTGATCTAGGACTGAAAATTGCTTAAGTGAAAAAATAAGCCCTAATTTGCTTGGCAGTGTTGGTCCATGTGCTCTCAACTTTGGGTGTACTCCTCGTAGGAAAGGAATAACGTAGTTCTTTTTCAGAATGAGCCGGGAGTCTCTTATGTGGGAAGCCAGTGCTCGACCATTGAGCCACATTGAATCCCGAGTTGGTTTTTTCATTTGTTTGCTTGTTTTGTTTTTGTTTTTAAGAGGCACTGGAAACCTCCCATGTGGGAAGCAGATGCTGAACTGCTTGACACCCACATCTGCTCCCAAGTAGTAATATCTTAAAATAGGATGGCATCATTTTTTAAAATTGTTAAAGTTGGACAGAAGAAAATCAATGTTAACATTATCCAGGAGGATTGAGAAGTATTTGTAAACTTGGATATTGGAAAAGACTAGCCACTAATGAATAGATTTTATAGGAGGAAGGCTTGTCACATTATAGATGATTTCAAAGCATCATATTTGTTCCGTGAGTCCTTTGAAGATAGGCAGAGCTGGTGGTAGTCTCTTTTAAAGCAGACTACATGGGCCTATTGGGCTTGTTGATAAAAAGCTGCAGAGCTGGGATCGGGTGTTTTTTTTCCTCCACTGGTGTCATGGGCTATTATTTAAAAGTAAGGATATGAAATGTAGAATCTTTATATAGCTGATGTCTGTGTAAGTTATTGAGTGATAATGTATGCTGGACAGTGGGTTTGGGTACTAATGAACAAAATAGACAATAGTCCCTGTCCTGTTGGAGCTTTGAATGGAATCTAGTTTAAATGTAGTTAGAATTGGTAGAAGTGATTTATGTCAGGAATCCAGCTAACATAAATTTTGCTATGCTTTTTCAACCATTTGAAATGGGTGTTTGTTTTTACAGGTCAAAAATTCTCAATACTGGAAATATCACTAACTAGTAATGATTTGTATGCTTTCATGAGAAAAAAGATCAGGGATTTGGCAAACACTAAAATACCTCTAGGGAAGCGGCTGTGGCTTAATCAGTAGGGCTCCCATATACCATATGGGAGGCCCTGGGTTCGGTTCCTGGGGCCTCCAGGTGAAGGCAAGCCCGCCCGCACGGCGTGGTTAGCTAACCCAGCGAGCACAAGCAGCAAGGGGGGGATAAATGAATAAATAAATAAAATCTTTAAAAAAAAAAAAAAAAAAAAACCCTCTGTTTTTAGGCCCAGTTAGTTGTAACCCCTTTTTTTATAAATACTTTATTAGACATTATGTGAATTGTTAGCTGTAAGATATATATGAAAAGAATACGATAAAGGCCATTCATTGTGAAGGGCAATGACTCTGCCATTGCTGCCATAGTATAGAGCAGGGGTTCTTAACCAGGGGTCTATGAGCTTGAATTGAAATTCAAAAAAACATTATTTTTGTGGTTTTTACCTGACAGGTAAAGGGGTCCGTGGACCAAAAAGGTTAAGAACCCCTTGGTATAGAGGCACCTTTTATATCCTGCCTTTAAAGCAAAAATATTTCATCAAAGAATAGAGGTTTTTTGCTGGCCTTTTGAATGAAAGTAACGTATCAAAAGTAGAAACAATTAGGAAACAAAGGATATTATTTATTTATTTTATTTTAAATTTTTGTGTTCATCAGTTGTAACAAAGGGATATTATTTTATAAGATGGTTTATAAGGTTGTTGTTTGACTCTTGCTGACCTTAAGTGTGAAGGAATTTTGTCTTCCTTTTCTCCAATAGGATGTACAGCTATCCAGCACGTGTTCCTCCTCCTCCTCCCATCGCTCGTGCTGTAGTGCCCTCAAAACGCCAGCGAGTGTCAGGAAACACCTCACGAAGGGGCAAAAGTGGCTTTAATTCCAAGAGTGGACAGCGGGGATCTTCTTCTAAGTCTGGAAAGTGTATGTATTATTACTGCAGTTTCCTGCATTTATGTTTCTTGTGTGTTGAAATAGGGAAATCATAGTAGGGGTATAATGTTTAGGAAGTGGACGCAAGATAGTAATTGGGAGGCACCTCTAGTCTGCCTTCTATATCCATAAGAACTTGAAAATTTGAAAAAAGTCATTTGGCTTTAGGGAGTTGAGGTACCTATTAAATTGACTCCATTTCTCCCTAGGCATCTGTTGTTGGTTGCTAGTATAGTCTCGTGGGAATGTATTTGGTACTGGTAGTTTCTGGTACATGTGTTTCTAATCTAGGGTTTTATTTTTGTTAAAGTGAAAGGAGATGACCTTCAGGCGATTAAGAAGGAGTTGACCCAGATAAAACAAAAAGTGGATTCTCTTCTGGAAAGCTTGGAAAAAATTGAAAAGGAACAGAGCAGCAAGCAAGCAGGTAAGTTGTTCTCCTGCTTGTTGGGTGTAAAGTTCAGTTAGTTACCTAAGATAGTTAAAGTGTATGTTGGACTAGTCTAGGGGGAAGTAAAGCAATTGAATATGAAACTTGGCAAGTTTGAATTGGGAAGGGCATTTGTGTGGGAGGACTTAGAATTGTGCTGCAGTTCTCTGATCACTAGTGGGCATTGTCTACATCCTGTAGACATTACTTGCCCCTAGACAGACTTGTCCTTCTCATCCCCAGTAGAGATGAAGAATGATAAGTCAGAAGAGGAGCAGAGCAGCAGCTCCCTGAAGAAAGATGAGACTAATGTGAAGATGGAGTCTGAGGGGGGTGCAGATGACTCTGCTGAGGAGGGGGACCTACTGGATGATGATGATAATGAAGATCGGGGGGATGACCAGGTGAAAACCATGGGAAAGGAAAGAAAGAGGTGGTGGAGGGGGGATCAGGGACACATGGAGTGCCTCTAACTCCATCCTATTTGTGTCTGTTTCTCACAGCTGGAGTTGATCAAGGATGATGAAAAAGAGGCAGAGGAAGGAGAGGATGACAGAGACAGCGCCAATGGCGAGGATGACTCTTAAGCACATAGTGGGGTTTAGAAATCTTATCCCATTATTTCTTTACCTAGGCGCTTGTCTAAGATCAAATTTTTCACCAGATCCTCTCCCCTAGTATCTTCAGCACATGCTCACTGTTCTCCCCATCCTTGTCCTTCCCATGTTCATTAATTCATATTGCCCTGCGCCTAGTTACATTTTCACTTCCTTTGATGCTCCTAGTAGTTATGTTGAGTCTTACCCTGTAATTTTTGCTTTTAATTTTGATACCTCTTTATGACTTAACAATAAAAAGGATGTATGGTTTTTATCAACTGTCTCCAAAATAATCTCTTGTTATTTAGGGAGTACAGTTCTCACGATTCATGAGTTCAGTAGTTGCTTCCCTAACTGCTAAGGCAATCTCAATTAGTTGAGTAGCATCTGTGAGCAGCTTTGAGTTAGAGGTATGTGTGTTATATCCCACATGAGAGTGCTGTGTGGGACTGTGCAACACAAATGTAACAATGTATTTTTGTGGAATGAGAGTTGGCATGTCATATGCATCCTCTAGAAAAATAATTAGTGTAATAGTCTTAAGATTTGTTTTCTAAAGTTGATACTGTGGGTTATTTTTGTGAAAAGCCTGATGTTTGGGACCTTTTTTTCTCAAAATAAACAAGACCTTATTAAACCAGGAATTTGGAGGAAAAAAAAACACCCTGGTTTTTTATTTTTTATTTTATAATCGTTTACTTCAAATTCTCTTACAGCTGGCCGCCACAAAACCCCTAGAATGTACGACATATTTTGCTTGGAGTCATCATCATTATGCATACCAACATACACAATTCAAATTATATTTCATTGGGGGGTGATGGTGTTGCATTAAAGAAACAAATAACTTTGACATGTAGTGGAGATTCTTTTGGAAAATGGCTTTTATATCCTAAAGAAAAAGTTTAGAAACTATTGGTCTGCATTTTCATCAATGCTGTGTGATCTGGCCTTAGAAGCCTTTTTAAAGGTTTTTGTTGGATATCAGATAATTTTGTCCTTAAAATAAGTAGAGGCTCAAACATGTGAAGATTTTGGTAAAATTGAAAGGGCTCAAGAATGAAATCATTTTCTTCCATTTTGTCCCTTTAGTTACTATGTATAGCCCCCGTTTGCTTTTACTAGATTCACAGTCTGTGCCTCAAGGTTACTCAAAGTAGGGAATTCTTTTCTGATCTTCAGTTGTCTGTTTTCTTCCCATGTAATTGAGAACCTAGTGAAGGTAAAACTAATTTTACCTTCTGTCAGAGAATATGCTAATGATTTTTTATCCATGTAAACTAATTTTTGCCTCTCCATCCCCTTCATTAATTTCAGTGACTTTTAAGCATGGTACCACCTATACTTCTTACTATGCATGGATTTATTTATTTATTAAACAGCTGCCAGAATTAGGATGCTTGTCTAGTCCTAACAGGTGAGAAAAACATGGTTAGTTTGCACAGTTTTCATGCATAACACACCTTGGATTCCCCAGAAAATTAACATTGTTTCATAGCATTCAGCGAAGATATTCAATTACATCTACAAGGGCAAGGACAGTTCTGGAATAGACAACTATGACCTTAAAGCCAAAATCTGTAAGGCTCAACACAAATCATTTTATATGTGGTGTGATGAACTGAGCTCTGATTTCTGAGAAAGGAGAGAAGGAAGTAGTAAGAAGAATAAACTACTCTTTGGAGCCCAGATTAACAATATAAAAGTAGCTTCTCTTGTATGTTAATTCACAAAATCTATCCACCCTGTGATCTGTTGTGATCTCATGCTACACAAACACTTTCAGCACATAGTCCATGACTAAAATAACTGGATATCTAGAATAAAGTGTAAAGGTTGTAAGTTGCTCATAAAACCTGTCTAGGATTATTAGCCACCGGTGTTTAAAAGATGATAAATTAGTCCTGAATTGAACGTGCCTTCATTTCTCTTCAATGCAGGACCACCTTCCCAGCACAGAGAAGTCTAATTAGCGTATAAGCTGATACCCAGTGGTATCTATAATTGTATTCTCATAATGTTGGTTGCTTTTAATTCAGTAGGGAACCAGGCATTGAAAGAAACCGATGAAAAGCTCTTTCAGTTGCTAGAAAGCATTTGACCACACTTTTTCTTACATGTATATATACATTACTGCTAAAATACCAAGATACTAGTTTATCTTGATAAGGTGGAGTAATTTCATACTCTAGGTCTCAGGGTACTGCAAATTAAATTTCCTCATGTAACTAAGAGAATTATACAGTTTGTATAAATTACAGGTATACTCTTAAAACTTTAAAATTTGGCCTGCTAATCCAATAGGCACTTGCAAAATAAAGGAAACATTGAAATACCATATGGTAATATTTTTTGAAATGAGGTCAAATATAGATGTTACAGGCTTTTGATTGAAGAGGTCAGAGTTCTTAAAGGCCATCTATGGTTCACGTGGTAGGACTACAGTTACTGTGATATTGGAATTGGTTCAGTAGAAATTAAGTTAGAGCAGCAGGCATGGCAGTGCAGTAAGGAAGAAAGACCTCACAATTTTTGAGTCAGCAAGTAGTTGTTCAGAGGCAGTTTTGTATAACTTGACTTAAAGACACAGCATTGTACAAAGAAAGATTTAAAACAAAATATGAAGATGCATTTGGAGGTTATAAAAATGGGCTTTCTCACTGTGACATCAACTCTAAGAAAAAAGCCTGGAAGCTATTTCCAGAGTTGGAAAGCAGGAGAGAGAAGGTGGGTGATTAAAAAAGAAATTCTTTGAGATATTTCTGATACTAATTCATAATTGAGAAACTCCTCTTTGGAGCTTAGGATACTTAGTAATTTGTTGCTTTCTTACCAATAGAAGGAACTATAAGCGAAAGTTGACAAATTTGAAATGCTGTAAAAGAAGAGCCCCCATTAGATTTATTTGAAAGTTCAGGTGTTACCCCGAATGTCTAAAACTTGGAAGAATTTTGAGCTTAGTACCATCCTGTTGAGGATAAAAGCCCCCCATGTTTTACAAAACTACAAGGAAGAAAAAGAAAATTGTAAATTGGAAGTTTATTATTGGAGTCAAATGAGGATTGAGAAGCGTATAAGGGATGAAAAGAAGTAAAACCAACTATTTGAGCTGCACGGTGTAACCACACAGCATCTAAACAAATACACCAAACTGCCTAATAGCAATGTTTTGTCTAAAAGATAAGTAGCTAGAGGAAGCAAAGCTCAATGACGAGATGATAGACTTCACAAATGATTAGTGTATCTGAGGTACGTGAAATGACGATGTTCGGGAAACGGACGTGGCTCAAGAGGATCGGCGTCCGTCTACCATATGGAGAGACGGGGGTTCGATCCCCGGTACCTCCCGGTAAAAACAAAAACAAACAAAAAAGAGAAATGACGATGTTTTGTGGAAGTAGTTTCAGAGTAGGGAAATAGCCATGTATTTAACAAGATTAAATTGAAAGATGCACCATCGACTGCTGTTGCACTAATTGGGTTGTCAGGAGAGAACCAGGAAGCATTAACTTTGATGTCTGGGAGACTGAAGGACACGGCCACCTAGTCTTTCTTACAGTTGACCGTTTTAATATGAGGAAAATTCAGCTGCACAAATGACAAATAAGGTTTGAATTTCTGGACGCTAGTTTAAAGATCACCCAAAATAGTGCATTTTATTCAAATTTAGAGGAATTGGAGAAAATACTTAACTCCAAGAAACCAGTTAGAGATAGTATATGTAAATATAACGTTGAAATCAGAGTGACCAAAAAATTGTGTATAATATGCAGAGTATAGAATACCATCAATGCTATACCTCAAAAAGAGCAGGAGTCAGTGGTACTATGGTGTTTGCTCTGACTAAAAAGGAACACTTGGAGAATTTAGTGTTTGGGAAGGACCTTGTATAAAGTAAATTATGGCAGTTAAACGGCACAGAAAAAGTAGGCACAAGACATTCCTGACTAGTGACAGTTTTCCAAGTGTTCAGAGTTTGGGGGTCATTAGAAAGATTCAAATCTGAATATTCATTAAATTAGTCCTAATGAATAGTGTGAGGTAAATGAAGGAGAAGGCCTAAAAACTGATTGCACTTGTAACTTTCCAGTTAACTTAAAAAAAAAATAAATAAAAAATAAATAACGCCATGTATGAAAAGCAGGCCCTGTTTAGTGAGTGTTAGTGCTGTTAAAGCTAGGTTGGAAGATTCTACAAACATAATGGGAATAGGGAAGGGGATAGCATAATGGGGTATATGCCAAAGACCGTTCATAGGAAGGAGTTGAAGCCTAAGGTAACAGGCTTTATTCTCATTTCCAGGCCTGAACATGTCAGGTTTTTAGACACGGGGAAATTCACAAAGTTTGAGGGAGCCAAAATGTCCTGAAGGTCTGAAACAAGATTTGCTTGTGTAAAAGCAAGCTTTTACAGACCTAAAATCTTGGAGTTAGAATAGTGAAAATTATTCATACATTGTCAAATTAGTAAAGTCGTTGAGTAGTTTTTCAACCTTAGTTGATCATTAGAATTGCTTAGGAAGCTTTTAAGGGAGTATGTCTGGCATAGGACGTTAGCAAAAGAAAGTCATGTATATGTGGTGTGAGTGAAGACAAGTGCTTCCATTACTGGAAAATGGCTTTATGTGAGAAAAAATCTGGTCAAAGGGTGTGTGTGTACATGTATCGAAATCCATGTACCAGATGATAGGAAGCACTTAAGAAGAAACCTATATAGTGTTAAAAGTGAGAAAAGCTAGAGAGACATAGACAAGAACTGTTCTGAAGTTGAGATTAGGCATATTAAAGTAAGCCAAACTTGATTAGCCCACTACTCAACACTACAGCACTGTCCAATAGAACTTTCCTAGCTTAACTTTAATTTTTAGTTTAAATAGCCACATGTGACTGGTGGTGACATCTAGCACAGTGCTAGAGAATATCGAGCAGTTTCTAAACAGTTAACTCAGGAACTTACATGAACAAATGTAAGGTATTTTATGTCCTGAGTTTATTGATAACATGTATTTCTAGACCCTGACACTGAAGATTTCCCTACTGAGGGAATACTGCACAATATCCTGTACAACTGCAGGGTATTGCAGGCCTTGTCCATGTTGCTCTCACTGGCAAGATGTTGAGAGAGAATTTGAACAAATACCTTGTTCAAAGTCACACAGTTATTAATTGGTTCTAAAATTTCAACTTGTAATTTGACTTAACATCCATGGTTTTTAGACCCTTGGAGAGGAAATAGTGCTGCTGAATCCTAGAACATGAGTAAATTATTTCCAACCTACAGGTAACAGTCTAAAATCCCAGCACCTGCTCTTAAGAGAAAGGGAAAACTATCTCACTTTTTTTTTTCTCCCTCTATTCTACTCACTAAGGACTGGAAGCAGTTGAAAAAGCCCATTTTTGAAAAGTGAGCTGAAATGTTTTTCTATGCATGCAGTGTTGGTCTTCAGAAATGCAGCAAAACAAAACAATACAGCCTCTTCCACCCATCTTCCTTAGTTGTGGGACACTCAGCATCCCTATTTTAATTCATTTCTAATAGACACCATAAACTTTGCAGCTATCCTGCAAAAATCACTTAGTCAGGACAAAGGTGTGATTACACAATTCCTGCCCAGTTCCTTAATACTTGTATTTGTGTTACGAACCTGGCATTGTCATTGCAAGAGTGTCCTAAAAAGGAAAGACTGCTCTTCCCCAGAGGGACTACTTTATGTGAAAGTGGTCCAATTGGACAGATTGAGTCACCTTTGCATGTCACACAAGCCACAATAATGAATTTCTGGTGTGAGTGTGGGACATTGCAAAAGGCCAATCTGTCAAATTTAATGGTTTTGAAACTTCACTCGTTTTCCAGCTTGAGAATCTTTCTGCTGCATGTCTTTTATCTGTTCTATCCATGTCCCAAAGGGTACTTGCTCCAGAAAGGCATGAATGTTACACTTCAAAACCCTTCTTGGCCTTGCTGGGGAAATCCCTCCAACCCAAATACTCAATATTCCTCTCTGTACTTGAAACCTGTTTTTTTTTTTTAGGAGGTGCTGGAGATCAAACCCCAGGACCTCATCCATGGGAAGCAGGTGCCCAATCACTTGAGCTACATCTGCTTTCCCGGTTACTTTTTCTTTTTTTTTTTTTACCGGGAGGTCCCGGGGATCAAACCTGGGTCCCTCCATATAGGAGACGGACACCCAACCATTTGAGCTACATCCGTCCCCCGGTTACTTTTTGTTAGTTCCTTCATCCAGCCAAACATACCCTTTTCCCAGAACTTCAACTATAGAAGTTGCTTCTTAGAGCAGAAGGTAGGTCATTCCCAAGGTGCCAGAAGCTACTGGGGTCTAGCTGCCAGAAAATTGTCAGCCCAGCTGCTGAAAATGCTGTGGAGGTCTGCTCTGTCCTTGCTTGGTACCCCACTCCTAGCTTTCTGCCTTGGGTAGCTGGAGGAGCAGCCCTTGGTAGGATCTGCCTCCCAGGAGAAGTTTGCAGCATTCTCACTTACAGTTATTGTACCACCTCTAGAGACAGGCTCAGTACTGCTATTTTTTACTCCCTCATCTGGACATAAAATGCTGATCTTTTCTCCTGGTGAGGCCTAGCAACCTGGCCTCAGTACATACCCAGGGTCCACTATCTCCCTCTCACCCTGTGGATCTGGCATATCACAGCACTCCTTAGTGAAGTTCATGCCACCTTGTCACTCTTAAGCACCTGCTTGAATGTAAGAATATGCATTGGTCCAAGATATTCATCCCCTAGTAAGTCCCTCACTTTCCCCTAGGAGTCTGCTATCTTCATGCAAATGTCTTGAAGGCTTATTTTTCCCTGAAAGAGTAGCACATTGTTTTAGTATTGAATCACTATAGGTCTTGGGAAGCATTGTCCTAGCTTTGGTTGCCCTTCTTACTCTGTGTTTTTTGTTTTTTCCTGGCCCCAGCTCTTCCCATTACCCCATGCCACCACCACCACTGTGCTTTTTCCTTTGCAACTTTATGGCAATTCCCAATTCTCTCCTTGAGCAATATTTGTACTTTTCTTATCCGCTTCCAAATATCCCAGGTACAACATTGTCACACACCTTTATTTCATGAGAAGCAGTGTACTGGTTAACATGTCAAACAAGACTAAAGTTAACAAAATGCACACCCTGGCACCTAACTGATGTAATCACTTTATTTGTTCTGGTAAGAAAGAAGACACCATGTATTATATCTACTGTTACAGCCCAAGTGCCTCCTAAATATATCTGTGTTGAATCAATTTATTTCTCTCCATCTTGCCTGCCACCATCCCAGTCCAACCTGCCATTGCCTTGCTCCTGGATTAGCCTCCAGTCTACCCACATCCACTTTGTGTCCTTTCCAACCACTTCTCCACACAACAGCCATAGTGGTTTTTTTTTTTTCAGAACACCCGTATAAACATGGCTTCCTCTACTGAGAATTCTCCAGTGGCTTATCTTTGTCAGTATAATGACAAAATTTCTTGGCACAGTTACAAGGCCATGGATGGTCTGACACTCATAAGTCCAGTCTGTTGATCATATGTCCCTCACTCTCCCTCCTGTAACCATACTGGACTTCTCTCAGTCTCTCTTACTCCTTGTACTCTCCCTCCACCTTTGCCCATTTGGTTCCCTATTTAACTTCAGTTTATCCTTCACATCTCCGCTCAAGTGTCACTTCTTCCAGGAAGTCTCCCCTCCTTTCTTAACTAGGCCAATAGGCTCTCAGAACCAGGAATCCCTTCTTTTGAAGCACTAAGTGCAGTTTCACTCAATAATTTGTATGATTATTTGATTAATGTGTTTTCCCTAGTAGAGTGAAGACTCAATGACAGCCGGTACTACATTGATTATTGTTGACCAGTTCATTTTCAGTGCTTAGCACAGTGGCTGAAATATAAATATTTGTTGAATGAATGAATGGAAAAAGTAGAGGAAGTGGAGTAGAGTTAGCACTAGATCAGGCAGTCTTGGAAATGGGCAGCAGAAATGATCAAGGCTGAAGAACTGACTTCACAACACACCTGGAAGAGTGTGGTAATGCCGCATGCTTGTCTCAAAGGGATACATTCTTTCAGATGTATTTCATTGTCCCTGCTTTCACTGTAATATTTCACAATCTTTTCCCAGTGTCAACCAACCATCCCTCTCAGTAATCCATATCTGATGCCAAGGATGAGAGAAAAAAGCATTATTTTAAAAGATGGACATGTCCATTGCAGTTAACTTACCTTTGGAACTTTTCAACACCATTATGTCCAATTTCCCTTACAAAACCCCTTACATATCAACACACCTATCCCTCAGTGCCTGCATTCCTAATTTTTAAAAATTAAAGTGTATTGTAAAATGCACACATCTTAAGTATGCAGCTTGATGAAAGTTTACAAAGTGACCATGCCTATTTAAATACCACTCAGATCAAGACTAGAACATAACCAGCACCACAGAAATCTCCCTCAAGCTCACCTCCATCATTACCCTCACCAGGTAACCACTCTTCTGATATCTATCACCATAGGCAGGTTTTGTCTATTTTTAAACTATAGTTTTAAAATTGTATTGAAGTTTGGGCAGAAACTTGCGAGAGTTTGCGAGAAAGACTTGTGTGAAGTAGCTTATTTGGAAGATGATCCCAGGAAGCAGGAGTGTGGAAATGGGATTGAGTCAGTGAAGGAGAAAAAGCCAATGGTGTAATTGTCATTGAGGTTAAATGCTTTCCAGAACTGTCTGAAGGATGGGAGAAAGGGAGGCTGGAATATTTATCCACTGTCTCCTGTTCCCCACTGGTGGAGGGATTCCCCAGAGAGGCCAATTTCCCTGCAATTATGGGCTGAAACTGGTCTTAGTTGGCTCCTGCAGCATTGAAGGATATTTGGATTCTTTTCAGTTTGCAGTAATACTGCCGTGAACATTCTTGTACATGTCTTGAGAGCACATATGTGCTCATTTGTGTTGGGCATAGACTCAGGAGCAGAGTCTATACGTCATAGGGTATGTACATATTCAGCTTTAATAGATATTGCCACTTTTCCAAAGTGTTTGTACTAATTTATCTCATTAGCTGTGGATGATTGTACTAATTTATATTCTCATTAGCTGGTTCTCCACATCATTGCTAACACTTGGTATTTTCTGTCTTTTTTGTTTTAGACTTCCTAATGGGTGTGTAGTGATATCTCATTTTGTATTTGCTTTTTGGTAAACTTTTGTTACGGTATAATTCCATACTGTACACACAAAAAACATTGGCAAGAAATCAAGAAACAGAATAGCAGCAGCACTCTAGAAGCCCCATGCATGTCTTCTTCCACCTTCGCACCAAGGATATCTATTAATACAATACCTTAGATTCTTTTTGCCTATTTTTGAACTTCGAATAAATGGAATCACATATTATGTAGTCTTTTCTGTCTGGCTTCTTTGAGTCAACATTATGCCTGTACAATTATCTATGTTATTGCCTGTTGTAATTTGTTCATTCATATTGTTGTATTGCATTGTATAAATATACAATTTTTTATTCTGTTAATAGGCATTTTGGCTGTTTCCAGTTTTGACAATTATGAATAAAGTTGCTATGGACATTCTAGAACATGTCTTTTGGTGAAGATATGCATGCATTTCTGCTGGATATATAAATAAGAATGAGCTTTCTGAAATAGGGTATTGCCCCACATCCTTGTCTACTTGCTATTTTTCTCTCTAATTTTAGTTCTGGTATGTGTGTGTTGTTATATGTATCAAGAGTTCATTTGAAAACATTCTTTGCTTTTTAAAAAAATATACTTATTTTGGAATAATATAGTTTACAAAAAAGTTGCAAAGACAATATAGAGAGTTCTCAGTCAGTTTCCCCTCATGTTAACATATTACACTATGGCACACTTGTCATAACTAAGCAGTTAACCCTGTTACATTACTATTAACTGAATTTCATACCTTATTCAGATTTGACCAGTTTTTACATGCACTCATGAGTGAGGGTGTGTGTAGTGTTCTATGCAGTTATATCTCATGTATAGATTCATGTAATCACCCCTACAATCAAAATACAGAACTGTTCCAAGGAACCCTTCTTCTATCCATTTATTGTTACACCCCACGTCTCCCATCCTCTCACTCCCATCTGTAGGCCCTGGCAACCACTAATCTGTTCTTCATCCCTATAATTTTGCCATTTTAAGAATGTATAGGGAAGCGGCTGTGGCTCAATCAGTAGGGCTCCCGTTTACCATATGGGAGGCCCCGGGTTCGGTTCCCAGGGCCTCCTGGTGAAGGCAAGCCTGCCCACACAGCGTGGTTAGCTGACCCAGCGAGCACAAGCAGCAAGGGGGGGATAAATGAATAAATAAATAAAATCTTTAAAAAAAAAAAAAAAAAAAAGGAATGTATAAATGGCATCATAAGTATGTAATCTTTTAAGAATGGCTTTTTTCCCCTACAGCGTGTTGCCTTTGAATTCCATCTAAGTTGTTATATGTATCAATAGTTCATTTCCTTTTATTACTGAGTAGTATTCCATTGTTTGGATGTACCACACTTTGTTTAACCATCTTTTAAAGGACATTTGGATTGTTTGCAGTTTTTTTGCTATCACAAATAAATCTGCTATGAATATTCGTGTAGAGTTTTTGTGGACGTAAGTTGTCATTTCCCTGGGATAAATGTCCAGGAGTGTGGTTTAATTATGTTTGGCTGTATACGAAACTTTCAGACTATTTCCCAGAGTTGCGATATCATATTCCATTCTCACCAACAATGTATAAGAGATGTAGTTTCTCCACATTCTTGTCAGGATTTGGTATTGTCACTAGTTTTATTTTTCCTGTTCTAATTTGTATGTAATGATACCTCATGGGTGGTTTTTTTTTGGATTCAATAAGAACTTCAAACTGTCACAACCACTATTTCATACAGTTTGCCCATTTTTAAAGTTATTTAAACAGGGCAGTAGAGGGTGATGCCTGCTACTTCATCGTGGCCAGAATCGAAGTCCACTTGTGATTTTGGAAGAGACTCTTCTCCAAATATGAATGTCTGTTTTTCAAAAAGACCTTGTTGGATCCTCTTCAGTCTTTTATCCCCTTTCTGCTACAATAACAAACTCTCCTGGATATAACATTCTACAATATCCCTTTATTTAAAAAGGGGAGGTTTTATATTGAAATGTATATACCATCCTTCTAAATTATATATATATATATATATATAATTTATTTTATTATAGTAGTGTATTACATAATTAAAAGGGTCAGATAGTTCTCATGGTGGTTTTAATTAGCATTTTTCTAATAATTAATGACGTTGAGCACTTTTCATGTGCTTATTTGCCATCCATATAACCTCTTTGGTGAAATGTCTGTGAATTTTGCATATTTTGAAACTGGTTTGTTTGTTTACTGCTGCATTTTGAGAGATCTTTTATATAGGCCCTTATCAGATGGGTGATTTACAATTTTCTTCCAGTCTGTAGCTTGTCTTATTTTCCTTCTTTTTTAAATTAAATTTTTCCTTCTTTATTAAATTTTTATTTAAAAATTTACAAACATACTATACCCAGCAAACAACAACTCTTCCTTGTCCCTATCCCCTATCCCCTGGTAAGCTTGGTCCACTTTCTGTATCTACAAATCTGCTACTTCTAGATATTTCATATAAGTGAAATCATACAGTATTCTTATGTGCCTTGCTTATTTCATTCAGCATAATGTTTACAATATTCATCCATGTTGCACCAGGTCTCAGAACGTTATTCCTTCTTGTGACTGGATAGTATTCTAATTGTGTGTATGTGCCACATTTTTCTACTGTACCATAGCTTTGTAATAAGTTATTAAATTGGGTTGTTGAGTCCCCTAATTTTGTTCTTCTTTTGATCAAGATGGTTTTGGCTATTAGGGGCTCCTTGCCTTCCATATGAATTTGATGATTAGCTTTTCTATTTCTGCAGAGAATGATTAAGAAAAAAAACTTTTAAAACTTTTAAAATGTGGGGCGGAGGGAAAGAGAGAAATCAAGAAAGGCAGCAAAGCTGTCATTCCTGTCAGGTGGAGTCCCTGTACTTGGAAAGTGGGAGCCAGAGGAGGAGCACACTTCCGAGAGGAGCTCAGAGTTCCGTGTTGGCATATTAGACATTCACGCGGAGGCGTCATGAAACAACTTTGTGTATTATCAGGACTTCCACAAAGAATGCTTTTGGTATTTTGATTAGGATTACATTGAGCCAGATGTAGATTTTATTGATTGATTTAGATTTTAGGATATGATAAAGATGGTAGATGTGCGATTTCTATATTCAAGAATGTTAAGTACTTCTTGTTCGTCACACTGCCACTAAATGCCACTAAAATCTCTTGTTGCTTTTATTGCTTCAGGATCAGACAGATCTTTTAGTGTAGTAAGGCAATAATAGTATCTTAATATTCCTAGTTTTGACTTTTACTCACCAAATAAGATAAGCCTCGGTGATCCTTTGATAACTAAAATCATGGCATAAGAACATAGATATTAACAGAAATACGGTGTCCAACCAAATGACTTTTTTGACAAAGGTGTTAACGCAATTCGATGGAGGAAGGATAGTATTTTCATTGAATAGTCCTGGAGCAGTTGGACGACCATAGTCCAAAAAAAAGAAAGAACCTCAATCCAAACCTCAGACCTTATACAAAAAGTAACTTAAGGGAAGTGGCTGTGGCTCAATTGGTTGGGCTCCCGTTTACCATATGGGAGGCCCTGGGTTCGATTCCCGGGGCCTTCTGGTGATGGCAAGCCCCCGTGCGGTGCAGTGAGCTGGCACAGCAAGATGACCCCACAAAGGGAGACAAGCAGACACAGAAAAACGCACAGCAAATGGACACCAGCGGGCACAAGCAGCAAGGAGGGGATGAATAAATATATAAAAATAAATCTTTAAAAAAAAAAAAGTAGCTTAAAATGGATCAATGACCCAAATATAAATGCTAAAACCATAAAACTCTCAGAATATAACATAGGGACAAATTTTTTGATCTTGGATTGGGTAAAGGATTCTTGGGTTTTAAACCAGAAACAAAAACAACAAAAGAAACAATAAATTCATCTTCATCAATTTAAAACCATTTCGGGCAAAGGACATTATCAAATTGTGAAAAGACCACCTACAAAATGGAAGAAAATAGTTGTAAGCCATATATCTGATAAGTGCTTAATATCCAGAATAAATAAAACCCTCTTACAGCTTGTATTAGTCAGCCAAAGGGGTGCTAATGTGAAATACCAAAAATGGGTTGGTCTTTATAAAGGGTATTTATTTGGGGTAGAAGTCCACAGATACCAGGCCATAAAGCGTTAAGTTTCTTCTCTCACCACAGTCCATTGCCACGTGTTAGAGCAAGACAGCTGCTGGCATTTGCCAGGGTTCAGGCTTCTGGGGTTCCTCTCTTCCCGGGGCTGCATTTCTCTCTGGGCTTAGCTCCTGTTTCCTCCACAAGGTCAGCTGTAGATGATCAGGTCAACGGCTTGCTTTTCTTCTCCTGGGCCTTCTCTCCAACATCAAAACTCCAACATCAAAACTGCTTCTCAAAAGCCTGCTTCAACTTTGTTCTTTGCCTTGCCTTTTATATTCGATTCCCCACCCACCAAGGGGCAGGGCTCAATGCCCTAACCATAACCTAATCATGCCCAGATTAACAGATCAGTTTACGAGCATGATCCAATTATATTTTGGGAATTCATAATTACATCAAAATGGCCAACTGTTACACAGCTCAACAGAAAAAACAACACAATTTAAAAATGGGCAAAGGATTTGAAGAGACATTTCTTTCTCCAAAGAGGATATACAAATGGCTGATAAGCTATCAATACACCCACAAGGATGGCTTTTATAAAAATGGAAAATAACAAGTGTTGGAGATTGTTTTAGCCAAAAAGGATGCTGATGCAAAGTACCAGAACTATGTTGGCTTTTATAAAGGGTATTTATTTGAGGTAGAAGCTTACAAGTACAAGGCCCTAAAGAGTCCAACTCAAGGTAGGACTTTCTCACCCGAAGTCTGTTGCCACTTGTTGTTGCACGATGGTGGCGATGTCTACGAGGGTTCAGCATTCCTCCTTCCTCTAAGGCTCTGTGGCCCCAGCTTCTTTCTGTCTCAGCTGCAGGCTGGCATAAGGCTCATCTCTCTCCCTGAGGCTCATTTCTTTCAGGCCTCAGCTGCTCTGTTCTCTTCACAAAATCAGCTGTAGACTTATCAGGCTTATCCCTCTTTCTGGGGCTGTGTCTATGGAGCATTCTCTCTTCCTGTGTATCTGCTTCTGTGTGTCTACTTCTGTGTGAGAGTCTGTTTTATCAGTCCAAGGGGGTTGGGATGCAACGCTGAGTCACATTTTAATGACATGGTTGAACCAAAGCCCTAATCTTACCGTAATTTAATCAGATGTCTCAGCTGGATCTAATACAATCAAAGAGTATCACACCCAGAGAAACAGACCAGTTTACAAATATAATATCTCCTTTTTGGAATTCATAAATAGTATCAAACTGCCACAGAGATGATGCAGAGAAATTGGACACTCCTGCATTGTTGGTGGGAAAGTAAAATCATACAGCTGCTGTGGAAAACATTTTGGCAATTCCTCAAAAAGTTAAGTATAGAATATGACCCAGAAATTTAGTTATATACCCAAAAGAATTGAAAGCAGAGACTTGGACAGATCTTTGCACACCGATGTTCATAGCAACATTAGTCACAATTGCCAAAATGTGGAAGCAACCCAGGTGTCCATCAAGAGATGAATGGATAAACAAAATGTGGTACATACATACAATGGATTATTTGGCTGTGAAAAGGAACCAAGGTCTGATGCATGCTACAAGATGGGTGAAAGACATGTTGAGTGAAATATATCAGACTCAAATGGACAAATATTGTATGATCTCACATATGAAATAAGCAGAATATGCAAATTCATAAAGTAAGAACTAGGATACAGTTTACAAGCAATGGGGAACGGTGAATTTGGTGCAGGTGTTCTGGGGTGAAAGAAAAGTTTTGACAATGGATTTTGGTGACAGAGGCACAACTTTGTGAATATAATTAATACCACTTAATTGTACATTTGAAAGTGGATATAATGGGATATTTTAGGTTGTTTATAAACAACCCATATACTTATACAACACAAAGAGCATACCCTAATGTAAACTGTGAGCTACAATTAATAGTATAATTATAATGTGGTTTCATTGTGTTACAAAGGTAACACACTAATGCAGTGGTTCTCAACCTTTTTTGTTCCACGGACCTCTTTGCCAGTCAGGTGAAAACCACGGACCCCTTACTAAGTCCACACTATACTGTGTATTATTTAATAAATATGGCACACCCACACCAACACGTCCCCACAAGAATAATGTTTTTTTTTTAATTTCAATTCAAGAACCCTTGCACTAATGTAAGAATTAATAATAGGGAAAACTATGTGTATAAGAGTATATGAGAACTCTGTACTTTCTGCATGATTTTTCTGTAAACCGACAACGGCTCTAATAAAAAAAATAAAACCCAGGGAAAAAAAGACAATGTTTTACTTCATCAAAATTAAAAGCTTTATAGCATCAAATGATATTATCAAGGGGAATGAACAATGGACTAAAATAGACTTATTATTCTAATATAGTTTTATTGTTATTCTGGCAATGGAAGAACTTTTTATCATTAATATAAAGACAGCAGCCACCAGAGGTTCTGAGGGGAGGGAGAGGGGAGAATAAATGTAATACAAGGGCATTTTTGGGACATTGGAATTGTCCTGCATGACATTGCGATGACGGATACAGGCCATTATATATTTTGTCATAACCTACCAAATTGTGCCAAATAAAGTGCAAACTATAATGTAAACTATAGTCCACAGTTAGTAGCAATGCTTTAATATGTGTTCATCAATTTTATCAAATGTACCACACTAATGAAGGTGGTTGTTGATGTGGGAAAATGGGGGAGGGAGACAGGGTGGGGCATATGGGAATCCCCTATATTTTTTCCTTTTTTTTTTTTTTAAAGATTTTATTTATTTATTCATTTATCCCCCCCTTGCTGCTTGTGCTCTCTGGGTCAGCTAACCACGCCGTGCAGGCGGGCTTGCCTTCACCAGGAGGCCCCGGGAACCAAACCCGGGGCCTCCCATATGGTAAACGGGAGCCCTACTGATTGAGCTACAGCCGCTTCCCTATTTTTTCCTTTTTAAAAATTTTTTTATCGGGAGGTCCCGGGGACCGAACCCAGATCCCTCCATATGGGAGACGGATGCCCAACCATTTGAGCCACATCCGCCCCCTCTATATTTTTTGTGTAACATTTATGTAATCTACAGCTTCTTTAAAAGTAAAAATTTTAAATTAAACAAAAAACAACAAATGACATTATCAAGAAAGTGAAAAGAAAATTTACAGAATGGGAGAAAGTATTTGGGAACCATATATTTGATAAGTGTTTTATATCTGGAATATATAACGAAATCCTGCAACTCAACAATAAAAAGACAACATCCCAATTAATTAATATGCAAAAGCTTGGATAGACATTTCTCCAAAGAAGATATAGAAATGGCCAATGTGTACATGAAAAGATGCTCAATATCATTAGCCATTAGAAAAATGCAAATCAAAACCACAATGAGGTACCATTTCACACCCACAAGGATGGCTATTTTTTTTTAATGGAAAATGACAAGTATTGGTGCAAATGTGGAGAAATTGGAATCCTTTTGCATTGTTAGGGGGAATGTAAAATGGTGCAGCCACTGTGGAAAAACGGTTTAGCAGTTCTTCAGAAAGTTAGGTATTAGAATTACCATATGACCCAGCAGCCTCACTTCTTTTGAAATTGAAGGCAGGGACTTAAACAGTTATTTGCACACTAATGTTCATAGCAGCACTATTTCAAAAGCCCAAAGATGAAAGCTACCCAAGTGTCCATCAATAGATGAACAGAATAACAAAATGTGGTAAATAATACAATGGAATATTATTAAGCCATAAAAAGGAACGAAGATCTGATACATGCTACCATGGATGAGACTTGAAGATATCAGGTTGAGTGACATAAGCCAGACACAAAGGACAGATATTGTATCATTTCACTTAGTAAAATAACTGGAATATGCAAATTCACAGAGACAAAGTAGATTAGTTTTCCAGGAATGAGAGGTGAAGGGAAGGATGGGGAGTTAAATGCTTAATGGTTACAGAGTTTCTGTTTGGAAAATATTTGTTAATGGATGGTGGTGATACTAGCACAAAACTGTTGATGTAATTAATAACACTGAATTGTATACTTGAGCATAGTTAAAATGAAAAATTTTATGTTATATCTATGTTACCACAATAAAATTTTTTTAAAAAGACAAATTATAAACAGGAAAGAACATATAACAAAAAAGTTTTATTTTTTAATAACATGGGAAATGCTTTTTCTATTAAAAAAAAAAATCCTCCTTGCTTTTTTTATAAACTAAGGGAAAAGTCAGGGTTCTAGGTGTAGTTGAACCTAGAAATTTGCTTAGATAAAAGCTTGGAAGGAATAAATTTATCTCTAATGACCAAGAAAAAAAAATCAGTTGTACATACTTGCGTGGGTCTATTTTTGGGTTTTCTGTTTTGTTCCACTGGTCTATGTATTTATCCTTCTGCCTATACCACACTTTGATTACTCTAGCTACACAAAAAATCTTTAAATCAGGTAGAATGATTCCTAACACTTTCTTCTTTTCTTCAAAATTAACTATTCTAGTTCCTTTGCTTCTCCATATAAACTTTTTTTTTTAAAGATTTTATTTATTTATTATTATTATTATTATTATTATTTTTTTAAAGATTTTATTTATTCATTTATTTATCCCCCCCTTGCTGCTTGTGCTCACTGGGTCAGCTAACCATGCCGTGCGGGCGGGCTTGCCTTCACCAGGAGGCCCCGGGAACCGAACCCGGGGCCTCCCATATGGTAAAACGGGAGCCCTACTGATTGAGCCACAGCCGCTTCCCATCCATATAAACTTTAGAATAAGCTTGTCTTTATCTAAAAAAACAAAAACAAAAACAAAAACAAAAACTTACTTGGAATTTGATAGGAAATGTTAAATCTATAGATCAGTTTGGAGGTAATTGACATTTCACCATATTGAGTCCTCCAATCCATTAACTTGGCTTATCTCTCCACTTATTTAGATCTTTGATTTTTTAATCAAATTTTTGTAGTTTTGAGCTTACAGAGCCTGTACAAATTTTGCCAGATTTATGCCTAAGTATTTAAGTATTTTTGAGCAACTGTAAATGATATTTGTTTCGTTTTGTTTTTAGGAGGTGTCGGGGAATGAATCCAGGACCTCACACATGGGAAGCAGGAGCTCAACCACTGAGCTGCATCTGATCCCCAACTGAGAGTTGTGTTTTTTTGTTTGTTTGTTTGTTTGTTTGTTTGTTTGTTTTTAGGAGGTACTAGGATCCTGGAACTTGATACATGGGAAAAAGGCGATTTGGAGAGTCATTTTGAAATTCTGCCTAGACAATCATGTCATCTACAGATAAGGATAGTTTTATTACTTTCAAATATGTATGCCTTTTATTTCATTTTCTTGCTTTATTTTGCTGGCTAGGACTTCCAGTACTATGATGAATTACAGTGATAAGAGCAAACATCCTCCTTGCCTTGTTCCCAATATAGGAGGAAAGCATTCAGTCTTTTTTTAATTTTATTTTAAAATTTTATTTATTTATTACTCCCCCTCCCCATGTTGTTTGTTCTCGTTGTCTGCTGTCTGTGTTCATTCATTGTGCGCTCTCTGTGTCTGCTCATCTTCTCTTTAGGCAGCACTGGAATGGAACCAGGACCTCCCATGTGGTAGGTGAGCACCTAAATGCTTGAACCACATCCACTTCCCCCGAAGTCAGACTTTTACCATTAAGCCTTATGTTAATTGTAGATGTTTTTGTAAATGCTCTTTAGGAGGTTGAGGTAATTCCTCCTTATTCTTAACTTGCTGAGAGTTTTTATCATGAATGGATGTTGAATTTTCAAATGCATTTTGTGCATCAATTGATATTATCATGTGATTTTTCTTCTTTAGCTTATTAATATGGTGGATTATATGTTTCCCAAATATTGGACCAACCTTGTTTTCCTAGAATGAACCCCACTTAGTCATGGTATAGAATTAATTTTACATATGGCTGGATTCTGACTGCTAATATTTTGTTGAGGGTTTTTTGTATTTGCATTTATGAAAGATTTTTTAAAAATACTGTCTTTGTGTGATTTTGGTATCAAGGTAATATATGGCTTCATAAAACAAATTGGAAAGGGTTCCCTTCTCTTCTCTTTTCTCTAAGAGATGTGTTGAATTGTTGTTAATTCTTTCAAACATTTGGTAGCATTGTCCATTTGAAACAATTTGGACCTGGACATTTATCTTTCAGTTTTTAGTCTAGGATTTTAATGATCTACTATGTTTTTTTTATTAGGTGAGTTTTAGTCGTTTTGATTTTTTCAGATTGAGCCTTTGTGTCTAAGTTGTTGAATTTATGTATGTGAAATTGAAGTATTCCCATATTATCCTTTTAATGTATACTGGCTTTGTAGTGGTATTTCCTGTTTCATTCTTGTCTGCTTGTCCTCTCTTCAGGACGCACCGGGAACCGACCCCAGGACCTTTTGGAGTGGAGAGAGGCTGCTTGATCTCTGCGCCACCTCAGCCCTGTGGTCTGCTGCATCTCTTATTGTCTCTCTCCTGTGTCTCTTTTTGTTGTGTCATCTTGCTGTGCCAGCACTCTGCACAGGTCAGCTCGCCGCAGGGGCCAGCTTGCTTTTCACCAGGAGGCCCCAAGAATCAAACTCTGGACCTCCCATATGGTAGACGGGAGTCCAATCGCTTGAGCCACATCTGCTTCCCATATCCTTCTTTTCAATCTAGTAGTTATAGACATCGTTTAGAGAGATTGAAGTTTCCTTGTTACTGCCAGGTAGGGATGGAAGTCCAGGTTCCCCAGTGAGCTTCCACTGACACTGCAAGAAGGAGGAGTTGTTCTCCTTATTGATAATAGGGTGGAAGTCTAGTCTTATCACACAACTCCATTGATAGATGAAGGCTGAGCTCTTTGCCAATGTTTTGGCTGGAGTAGCTTAATGATTTTCAAAAGGTTTTCTATTCTAGTAGGATGTCTCTTTTCCAATCCTTTGGCTGAGATGATTTTTGGATGGTCTTTTTTACCTGCCATATAATTTCAAAATCAGCTTGCAGTTTCTAAAACCAAACAGCTTGGATTTTGAGCAGGGTTGAAGGGAATCTGCATATCAATTTGGAATGAATCTTTAAAATTTTGAGTCTTCCAATCTATTGAAATGGCGTAATCCTCCATTGATTTAGGTCTTTTTTTATGTTAATATTATTTAGGAGTGTTGAGTGTAGAGGTATTGCACACCTTTTATTATAATTCATTTGATATATTTTTTGATATTGATAAAAATGTTATCATTTACATTTTTTTCATTTTCAATTTATTTTCCAATAATTTTGTTTTTCAGTGTTGACTTTGTATCCAAATTTGCTTATTAATTCTGTAGATTTATTTTGCTTTTCAGCATATACAATCATGTTTTCTGTGAGTAACAACATTTTTATAACTTGTCCATTCTTTATACCTCTTATTTTTTTCTTCTTGCCTTACTGTACACTATTGAATAGAAATGGTTCAGTTCAATGTTGAATCAAAATAGTGATAGATTCCCTCCACAGGGCACTAGGACATATGATTAAGACCAGCAAAGGGAGAAGAGGGAAGAAGGCATCAAAAGTGTTTCTCAAAGGGGGGTGGATGTGATTCAAATGGTTGGGCATCTGTCTCCCATATGGAGGGACCTGGGTTCGATCCCCAGGACCTCCCGGTAAAATAAAGAAAAATATAGAAGGCACGTGGGTGAGCCCCCAGGCCCTGCACGCCCTGCTGAGCCATGCAGCAAGATGATGACCTAACAGGAGAGAGATGCAGGGGAGAGCCAAGACGATACGCACCGAAAAACCAGGAACTGGGGTGGCACAGGGGGCAGAGTGCCTCTTTCCCACAACGGAGGACCCAGGATCAAATCCCAGTGAAGATAGGAAGAGAAGGATGAGAAGAGAGGGCAGGAACCAGATGCAGAGAATTGCCCAGCAAATGGACACAAAAACAGCAAACGGGTGGGGGTTGGGGGGTGGGAGGGTGGGATTAAAATTGAAAAAGTAAATAAATAATAAATCTTTAAAAAAAAAGTGTTTCTCAAAATGGAGGCAAAGAAGTGGAGCTCTTAAGGTGGGAAGGGGAAGAAAGATCATCTACCACAATAAGAGAAAGTGGTATGGCCATGATTTAGCATCAAAGCCACTTTAGAGTGTGAACTTCTGATTGATTCATCATGTTGAGTGTCTGTCCAACGATTGGATACCCTTGCAGGCTGCGGGGAAGAGAGGGTGGTCAACTTTTGTGGGGATTTGTGGGGATGGGGTCAGAAAGGAGAGCCTTCTCCTGGGCAAGGGGGTTCTGAACAGAATCCACTGGACATTTTCCTAAGAACTGAAGGAATACTGGATCTATTACATAGGTAACTAAAATTACTCAAATTAAAGATAGCATTGAACACCTAAAAAAAAAAATAGTGATAGATGGCACTCCTGTCTCATTCCTGATCACAAGGGAAATGCTTTTAATGTTTTCAGTTAAGTATGATGTTTGTAGTTATCCTTTATCAGATTAAGGAAATTCTTTCTTATCACTAGTTTGCTAAGTTTATTTTTTTAAAAATCATAAATGTGTATTGAATTTTATCAAATGCTTATTCTCTATCTACTGATACAATCATATATATTTTTCTCCTTTATTTTGAATGTTATGTCAGCTCTGCATTCCTGGTAAAACTCAATTTGATTGTAACTTTTATCCTTTTTATATAATGCTGGATTTGTTTTGCTAATATTTTGTTATGGATTTTTCTATCTATGTTTGTGGCAGTTTGATATAGTTATGAATTCCCAAAATAGATATTGGACTATGCTTATAAACTGGTCTGTTCATCTGGGCATGATTAAATTATGATTAGGGCTTTGATTGGGCCACATCAGTAGGGCATTGAGCCCTGCCCTTGGTGGGAGGGTTCTCTAAGATAAAAGACATGGCAAAGGACAGAGTTGGAGTTTTTGAGTTGGAGTTTTGATGCTGAGTTTTAATGCTGGAGCCCGGGGAAGTAAGCACACAGAGGAGCTTGGTCGTGAAGAAGGAGAGAAGGCCCCAGGAAAAGAGATGAGCCATTCACCTGACACTCTACAGCTGGTTTTGTGGAGAGAGGCAAAGCCTAGAGAACCTCATAGTCTACAGCTGACCTTGTGGAGGAAACAAAGGAGCTGAGCCCGGAGAGAAAAGGAGCCCCAGGAAGAGAGGAACCTAAGAAGCCTGAACTCTTGGCAGATGTCAGCAGCCATATTGCCCCAACATGTGGCAATAGACTTTGGTGAGGGAAGTTATTTACACTTTATGGCCTGGTAACTGTGAGCTTCTACCCAAAATAAATACCCTTTATAAAAGCCAACTAATTTCAGGTATTTTGCATTAGCACCCCTTTGGCTGTCTAATACAATGTTCATAAGAGAAATTGACCTGTAGTGTTCTTTTTCATAACATTCTTTTCAGGTTTGGGTGTCAAGGTTGTTTAGGCCTCAAAGAATGAATTAGACAGTTTCCTCTTTTTTTTTTTATCTTCTGGAAGATTTTGTGTAAGATAGAAGTCATTTATTTTTTAAATGTTTAGAAAATTTTACTGATAAAGCCATCTATGCCTGGAGTTTTCTTAGTAGGAAATTTTAAAATAACAGATTTAATTTTCTATTCATTATAGGACTATTCAGATTATTTATTTCTTTGTCTAATTTTGGCAAGTTATGTTTTTCAAGAATTTTTTTTTCTATTTTAGCTAAAATTTCAAAAGTATTGGCATAATGTTTATAATATCCTCTTATCTTTTTAATTTTTGTATCTAATTACCATTGTGATTTCTTTTTTGACTCATTATTTAGAAATATCATGCTTAATTTCTAAGCAGTTGGAAGCTTTTAAATTTTCTTTTTGTTGATTTCTAGCTCAATTCCATTCTCCTCAGAGAATTTGCTCTGTATATTTCAATCCTTTGAAATTTGTTGAAACTTGCTTTATTGCCAGGTTTATGTTCTATTTTGAAAAATGTCCATACATTCTTGAGAAGAATATGTATTTTCTGGTTTTTTGGATGCAGTATTCTACATATATCCAGTTCTTTCAAGTTTATCGTGTATTGTCTATATCATCTATATCTTCACTGTTTTTTTTTGTTGTTGTTGTTCGTCAGATTGATCTTTCATTTACTGAGAGAGGTGTGCTAAAAAACCTCCAAGTATGATTGCAAATGTATCTATTTCTCCTTTAACTTCTGTCAGGTTTTCTTTTTTTTTTTTTTTTTTTTAGATTTTATTTTATTTATTCATTTATCCCCCCCTTGCTGCTTGTGCTCGCTGGGTCAGCTAACCACACCATCCGGGCGGGCTTGCCTTCACCAGGAGGCCCCAGGAACCGAACCCGGGGCCTCCCATATGGTAAACGGGAGCCCTACTGATTGAGCCACAGCCGCTTCCCATGGTTTTCTTTATATACATTTGAGGTTGTGTTATTAAATGCATAAAATTTTAGGATTGTTACATCCTTTTGCTGGATTGACCCATTTATCATTATGAGAAATGTCTTTATATCTTTGTCAATGCTCTTTTCCTTGATATCTACTGTGACTGATGTTAGTGTAGCTACACCAGCTTTCTTTTGGTTAATATGAGATTGGTATATGCAATTTTCATTCTTTTACTTTCCACCTTTCTATGCCTTTATATTTTAGATGCAGTTTACATAAGAAAGAGAGGATAAATATCTGATTCTTTCCCTTTATTTACTACTTTTCAAGATAGTAAATTTTTCCTTAACATCCTCCAAATATGACTGTGATATCCAGCCCCCAGGGATCCTCATCAGGTCTGAATAGGGTTGACCTGGGTGACAATTAGGATATCATGAAAACAATGATGTAGTACCTTCTGAGGCTGCTGAAGTCTTAAAATACCACAGGGCTTTCTCCTTGCACTCTTTTTGTCCACTTCCTCTGGGGGAGGCAGCCACCGTGTCAGGAGAACACTCCAACAGCCCTGTGGTAAGATCCATGGGCAAAGGAACTAAGGCCTCTTGCTAACAGCATCAACACCAGCCATGTCAGTGAGTCATCTTGGAAGCAGATCCTAGCTTTAAATTGACTGCAGTCCCAGTTGACATCTTAACTGGAACCTCAAGAGAGACCCAAGCCAGAACCACCCAGGTAAGCTGCCCCAAATTTCTGACCCACAGAAACTCTGTAAAATGTGAAAATTTTATTGTCTTTTAAATTTTATTGTTTTTTTTTTATTTTTTTATTTTTATTTTTTTAATTTATGTATTCATTTATCGCCCCCCTGCTGCTTGTGCTCGCTGGGTCAGCCCCACTGATTGAGCCACAGCCACTTCCCTTAAATTTTATTGTTTAGTACAATTTATTACACAACAATAGATAACTATTACAGATTTTAGGAACTATAAATAAATTTTAAAAGTTGGAGTGGCTTTGGGACTAGATGGTGGGAAGAAATTTTAAGGAAAGTATCAGTGAAAGCCTAAAGGCCTTGAAGAGACTGTTAACAATATTCTGATAGTCTTTGAGAAGGCTGCCAGTGTGGACCTAGAGGAAAGTCAGGAAATTGTTATTGGAAGCTGGAGGAAAGAACATCCTTGCTAAGTAGTGGCAGAAAGTTTAACAACATTGTTTTCTGCAGTGTATTAGTCAGCCAAAGGGGTGCTGATGCAAAGTACCAGAAATCTGTTGGCTTTTATAAAGAGTACTTATTTGGAGTAGAAGCTTACAGTTACAAGGCCCTAAAGAGTCCAACTCAAGGTACCATAAGAGTTACTTCCTCACCAAAGTTTGTTGCCACGTGTTGGAGCAAGATGGCGGGCAATGTCCATGAGGGTTCAGTCTTCCTCTCTCTCTTAAGGATCCATGGTCACAGCTTCTTCTGATATCAGCTGCAGGCTGGAGGGCTCTTCTCTCTTCCTGGGGCTTACTCAGTGCTACAAACTATCAGGCGAGTGGCTTATCTCTCTGCCGTGTCTGTCTTACTCTGTATATTTCTCCTGTGTATCTACTTCTGTGTCTCCTTGATTGAGCATTTGTTTATATAGCCTACCAAGGGAGCGGGTACTCAAACTGAGTTACCCTAATGATATGGTGGATTCAAAGCCCTAATCTTAACACAATTTAATCAAAGACATCTCAGTTGAATCAAATACAATCAAAGGGTATTAAGCCCAGAGAAACAGACCAGTTTGCAAACATAATCTCTCATTTTGGAATTCATAAATAATCTCAAACTGCCACACTCCACCCTCTGATATTACAATATTCAAAAAAAAAAAAAACTTAAATCAGTAAAAATGCTAAGTGCAAAATCATATTACAATCAGTTTATAGAAATACAGTTTGTCTTGGGGCAAAGTCCTGTTTGGCTGTAGACCTCTGAAACTTACAAAACAATTTATCTGCTTCCCATATACAAAGGGACAGACAAAGGATAAACATTTGCATTCGTATAAGGAGAAATTGGGAGGAAAAATGAGTCACAGGTCCCTTACAGTTCCAAAAACCTGTAGGGCATACTCCATTAGATTTCAAAGTCTGAGAGTCATTCTCAAGATGATGGTTTCTTCTCCCTGGAATCTGATAGGGACCTACCCTTTCCACAGGCTTGCCCAAAGGCCATTTTCTTGGTTCCAGCCTCATGAAGCTTCTCAGTACCAAATTCTTAGTAGTCAACCCAAAGCGTGCTGATGCAAAGTACCAGAAATCTGTTGGCTTTTATAAAGGGAATTTATTTGGGGTAAAAGCTTTCAGTTACAAGGCCCTAAAGAATACAATGCAAGGTTACTTCCTCACCTAAAGTCAGTTGCCATGTGTTGAAGCAAGATGGCCGGTGATATCTGTGAGGGTTCAGCCTTCTTTCCTCTTAATGCTCCATGAGCCCAGCTTCTTCTGATCTCAGCTGTAGGCTGGCATAGGGCTCAGCTGCTCTGCTCTCTTCAGCTGCAAACTATCAGGCAAATGGCTCATCTCTCTCCTGGGTCCCAGCATCAAGTTCCCTCCTCTTCTGTGTCTATGGCGCTCTCTCTATTCCTCTGTGTATCTACTTCTTTGTCTCCTTGATTGAGTGTCCATTTATTTAGCCCACAAAGGGGGCGGGGACTCAAACTGAGTCACCCTAGGTCAATCAAAGCCCTAATCTTAACATAATTTAATCAAAGACATCTCAGCTGAATCTAAAACAATCAAATGGTATAATGCCCAGAGGAACAGACAAGTTTACAAACATAATCTCTTTTTGGAATTCATAAATAATCTCAAACAGCCACATGCAGTAACATGGATAGAAAATGTACCTAATACAAATCTCAGAACAATCTTAAAGTAATTTGAGTAGCGCTTTCCTTATCTTCTTGTATTTTTTCATGTCCTTATGAAATTCTTGAACTTTAATGAAAAGGCCATTGTATTTCCAATGTGTTTAATTATATTATGTTGATTATTATATAATTAAAAAAAAAAAAAAAAAGAAAATGTACCTAACGAACTGAATGGTCTATCTAAGGAAATCTCCAGGAGTGGTGTTGAAAAGTGCTGCCTGATTTCTTTTAGCTGTTTTTAACCAATCAGTTTTGCCTCAATTCTTTTTTTTTTCTTTTTAAATTTTATTTTATAATTTATATTTTTTCACTTTATTTTGTACATTTAATAATTTTTTTTTTTAAGATTTTATTTATTTATTCATTTATCCCCCCCTTGCTGCTTGTGCTCGCTGGGTCAGCTAACCACGCCGTGCGGGCGGGCCTGCCCTCACCAGGAGGCCCCGGGAACCGAACCCGGGGCCTCCCATATGGTAAACGGGAGCCCTACTGATTGAGCCACAGCCGCTTCCCTGTACATTTAATAATTGAAAAATAAACAATTAAAACTAAAAAGGAAACACAGATGAATAAATATATACATTTCTCAATTAAATGTACTGGATATGTATAAATTTTTTTTTTAACAAATCAATTTTATTGATACATATCTACAAAGCATACAATTCATCCAAAGTACACAATCAATGGTATTTGGTACAATCACATAGTTGTGCATTCATCACCTCAGTCATCATTACAGCATTTTCATTATTTCAATAATAATAAACAAAAAGCAAACAAACAAGAAAATCCATCACCTCTCGATCTCTCTATGCCTCCCTTGCTGATCATAGCTCCTATTTCTGGCTATTCTTGCACAATTATTTTTTTTTGCTTTATAAATAGATTTATATTTACATTTTATATAAATGGAATCATAAAATATGTTATACAAAATATTTTAGGTATTTTTAGTGGTGTTTTTTAGTGTGTATAATATAGTCAAACTGATTGAATATAGTCAAATCAATCAAATGTAGTCAAATTGACCAAAATTTTCCTTAACAGCTTATGTATTTTTTAAAACTATTTTGTACATTTAATAATTGAAAATATAAACAATTAAAAACTAAAAAGTAAACACAGCTGAATTAATAAATACATTACTCAATTAAATGTAATGGATACATATAAACTTTTAAAAAATCAAACAATATGTTACACAATATTTTTGGTTCATAGTAACACATTCATACAGTATTTGTCCTTTTGTGTCTGGCTTGCTTCACTCAACATAATGTCCTCCAGGTTCATCCATGTTGTCATATGCTTTACGACTTCATTTCTTCTTGCAGCTGCATAACATTCCATTGTGTGAATAGACCACAGTTTGTTTATCCATTCATCTGTTGATGGACACCTGGGTTGTTTCCAACTTTTGGCAATGGTCAATAATGTTGCTATGAACATCGGTGTGCAGATGTCTGTTCGTGTCACTGTTCTGAGTTCTTCTGGGTATATACCCAGTAGTGGTATTGCTGGGTCACGTATCAAGTCTATATTCAACTTCTTTAGGAACTGCCAAGCAGTCCTACACAGTGGCTGTGCCATTCTGCATTCCCACCAACAGTGAATAAGGGTTCCTATCTCTCCATATCCTATGCAAAACTTTTAGTCCTCTTTTTAATACTGGCCATTCTGATAGGTGTGAAATGATATCTCGTTATAGTTTTGATTTGCATTTCTCTAATCATTAGTGATGTTGAGCATTTCTTCATGTGTTTTTTTGCCATTTGTACTTCTTCTTTGGAGAAATGTCTATTCAAGTCTTTTACCCATTTTTAAATTGGGTTGTTTGTCTTTTTATTGTTGAGTTGTAACATCTCTTTATATATCCTGGATATTAAACCCTTATCAGATATGTGATTCCACATATTTTTTTCCCACTGAGTTGGCTGACTTTTCACCCTTTTGACAAAGTCCTGTGAGATGCAAAAGTTTAATTTTGAGGAGGTCCCATTTATCTATTTTTTGTTGTTGTTGCATGTGCTTTGGGTGTGAGCTCCAAGAAACTACCACCTACTACAAGGTCTTGAAGATGTTTCCCTACATTTTCTTCTAGTAGTTTTATGGTCCTGGCTTTTATATTTAGATTTTTTTAATCCATTTTGAGTTGATTCTTGTATAGGGGGTGAGATAGGGGTCCTCTTTTCATTCTTTTGGTTATAGATATCCAGTTCTCCCAACACCATTTGTTGAAGAGACTTTTTTCCTGTTAGCATGGACTTGGTAGGTTTGTCAAAAACCAGCTGACTGTATAGGTGAGGTTTATTTCTGGGTTCTCAATTCTATTCCACTGATTGATGTGTCTATCTTTATGCCAGTACCATGCTGTTTTGACCACTGTAGCTTTGTAATATGTTTCAAGGCCAGGCAGTGAAATTCCTCCCACGTCACTCTTCTTTTTAGAAAGCTTTTGACTATTCAAGTGCACTTACTCTTCAAGATGAATTTGGTAATTGCCTTCTCTAATTCTGTAAAGTAAGCTGTTGGGATTTTGATTGGTATTGCATTGAATCTATAAATCAGTTTGGGTAAGATTGACATCTTCATGATATTTATTCTTCCAATCCATGAACATGGAATGTCTTTCCATTTGTTTAGGTCTTTTAAAATTTCATTTAGCATTGCTTTGTAGTTTTCTGCATATAGGTCCTGTACTTCTTTGGTTAAGTTAACTCCTAGGTATTTGAGTCTTTTTGTTGCTATTGAAAATGGAATTTCCCCCCTGATTTCCTCTTCAGGTTGTTCAGTACTAGTGTACAAAAACATTACTGATTTTGTGTGTTGATCTTGTATCCTGCCACTCTGCTGAACTCATTTATTAGCTAAAGTAGCTTTGTTATGGATACTTCAGGATTTTCTAAGTACAGGATCAGGTCATCTGCAAACAGTGAGAGCTTTACTTCCTCTTTTCCTATTTGGATGCCTTTAATTTTTTTTTTTTTCTTGTCTAATTACCCTATCTAGAACTTCTAGTACAATATTGAATAACAATGGTGACAGTGGGCATCCTTGTCTTGTTCCCGATCTTAGAGGGAAAGCTTTCAACCTTTCCCCATTGAACAGGATATTGGCTGTGGGTTTTTCATATATGCCTTTTATCATATTGAGGAATTTTCCTTCTGTTCCTACCTTTTGAAGTGTTTTTATCAAAAACGATGCTGGATTTTGTCTAATGCCTTTTCTGCATCTATTGAGATGATCATGTGGGTTTTTTCCTTCAATTTGTTAATGTGGTGTATTACTTTTATTGATTTTCTTATGTTGAACCAGTCTTGCATACCAGAATAAATCCCACTTGGTTGTGATGTATAAGTCTTTTGATATGCTGTTGGATTCGATTTGCAAGTATTTTGTTAAGAATTTTTGCATCTTTGTTCATTAGAGAGTTTGGTCTGTAATTTTCTTTTCTTGTGGAATCTTTATCTGGCTTTGGTATTAGGGTGATGTTGGCTTCATAAAATGTGTTGGGTAATTTTCCCTCCTCTTCAATTTTTTGGAAGAGTTTAAACAGGATTGGTGTTAATTCTTTTCGAAATGTTTGGCAGAATTCATCTGTGAAGCAATCTGATCTTGGACTTCTCTTTGATGCGGGATTTTTGATGATGGATTCAATCTCCTTAAATGTGATTGGTTTGTTAAGTTCTTGTATTTCTTGTAGCGTCAGTGTAGGTTGGTTGTGCGTTTCTAGGAATTTGTCCATTTCATCTAGGTTGTCTAGTTTATTGGCATATAGTTTCTCATAGTATCCTCTTATGATTCTTTTTATTTCTGTGGGGTCATTTGTAACTTCCCCCCTTTCATTTCTGATTGTATTTATTTGCATCTTCTTTTTTTCTTTGTTATTCTAGCTAGGGGTTTGTCAATTTTATTGATCTTCTCAAAGAACCAGCTTTTGGTTTTGCTGATTTTCTCTAGTTTTTCTGTTCTTATTTTCATTTGTTTCTGGTCTAATCTTTATTTCTTTCCTTCTGCTTGCTTTGGGATTGGTTTGCTGTTCTTTTTTTAGTTTCTCTAGTTGTTCAGTTAAATCTTTGAGTTTAGCTCTTTGTTGTTTTTTGATATAAGGATTTAGTGCTATAAATTTCCCTCTCAAGAGTGCCTTCGCTATATCCCATAAGTTTTTTTTTTTTTTAAGATTTTATTTATTTATTTATCCCCCCCCCTTGCTGCTTGTGTTTGCTGTGTCCATTTGCTGTGCGTTTTTCTGTGTCTGCTTGCTCCCTTTGTTGCGTCGTCTTGCTGCGTCAGCTCACCGCGCCACATGGGCTGGCTTGCCTTCACCAGGAGGCCCCGGAAAATGAACCTGGGGCCTCCCATATGGTAAATGGAAGCCCTATCGATTGAGCCACATCCGCTTCCCTCCCATAAGTTTTGATACGTTGTGTTCTCGTTTTCATTTGTCTCAATATATTTACTGATTTCACTTGCAATTTCTTCTTTGACCCACTGATTATTTAGGAGTATGTTGTTCAGTCTCCACACATTTGCGAATTTACTCTTTGTCCTATCTATTATTGATTTCCAGTTTCATTCCACTATGATCTGAGAAGGTGCCTTGTATAATTTCAATCTTTTTATATTTATTGAAAGCTGCATTGTAACCTAACATGTGGTCTATCCTGGAGAAAGATCCATGGGCATTTGAGAATAATGTATAACCTGCTGAGTTTGGATGCAGTGTTCTGTATATGTCTGTTAGGTCTAACTTGTTTATCATATTGTTCAAGTTCTCTGTTTCCTTGTTGATCTTCTGTCTAGTTGTTCTATCTAATGATGTGAGAGGGGTGTTGAAGTCTCCAACGATTATTGTAGAAATGTCTATTTCTCCCTTCAGTTTTGTCAGAGTTTGTCTCATATATTTTGGGGCACCCTGGTTAGGTGCGTAGATATTTATGACAGTTATATCTTCCTGGAGGATCGCCCCTTTTATTAATATATAATGACCTTCTGTATGTCTTATAACTTTTTTGCATTTAAAATCTGTTTTGTCTGATGTTAGTATAGCAACCCCTGTTCTTTTCTGGTTACTGTACATGTGGATTATCTTTTTCCAACCTTTCACTTTCAGCCGGTTTGTATCCCTGGGTCTAAAGTAAGTTTCTTGTAAGCAGCATATGGATGGTTCTTGTTTTTTAATCCATTCTATCAGCCCATATCTTTTGATTGGGGAGTTGAATCCATTCACATTCAATGATATTACTGTAAATGCATTATTTACTTTCTCCATTTTATTCTTTGTATTTCATATGTCATCTTGTTTTTGTCTCTCTTTTTACTCTTTTGGTTATCCTTTCTGCTATTCTTTCTTCTATACTCTCCTCCAAGCCTCTCTCTCCTTTCTTTTTCTTTCAGGCTCTAAGGCTTCCTTTAATATTTCCTGCAAAGGTGGATCCTTTTTTGCAAACTCTATTAGTTTCTGTTTGTTTGTGAATATTTTGCACTTACCATATTTGAAGGACAGTTTTGCTGGATAAAGAATTCTTGGCTGACATTTTTTCTTTTTCAGTTTCCTAATTGTATCATACCACTGTCTTCTCGCCTCCATGGTTTCTGAGGAGAAATCTGCACTAAGTCTTACTGGATGTCCCTTGTATGTGATCATTTGCTTCTCTCTTGCTGCTCTGAGAATTTTCTCTTTATTTTTTACATTTGGCATTCTTAGTAGTATTTGTCTTGGTGTAAGTCTATTTGGATTTATTCTGATTGGGGTACGGTGTGCTTCTTGGACATGTAAGTTCATTTCTTTCATGAGAGTTGGGAAATTTTCAGCTATTATTTCTTCAAATGCTCTTTCTGTCCCTTTTCCCTTCTCTTCTCCTTCTGGAACTCCCATGACATGCATGTTGTTGCATTTTGTGTTGTCATTCAACTCTCTGAGGCCCTGCTCAATTTTTTCCATTCTTTTATCTCTCTGTTCTTTTCTCACTTCAATTTTATCTGTTCTGTCTTTGGTATCACTTATTCTTTCTTCTATCATTTCAAGTCTGCTGTTGTATGCCTCAGATGTGTTCTTGATCTCATCTGTCCTGTCTTTCATTCCCATGAGCTCTGTTACTTTTGAGTTTTGGATTTCAAATTCTTCTTTGCATTCATGCAATGTTTTCTTGATGTCATTTATCTTTTTAACTATATTGTCTTTCAACTCATTAATTTGATTTTGGAAATTTGTGTTCATCTCACTGATTAGTTCTCTCAAACTCTGCATCTCTTCTGGGACTTTGATGTATTCCTCTTCTTGGGCTATGTCTTCTATTATCTTAGTATGGTTCATAATTTTTTGCTGGTGTTTAGCCATCTGGTTAGGATGTAGTTTACTCAGATGTTCAGTCTCTTTCTTTTTTATAGGGATTTATTAGCAGGAGGCTGTGAGTTACTACAGCTCTTTGATTTTGGGCTTGACCTGGATTGTTAGGATTGTCTTGCTGGTTGGTCAAAACTGGGCGCTGGACCCAGTAATTGGTTGTAGAGTCACTTCTTAGGGCCTTGGGCAGGGAGGCTATAGAAGCAGGAAAAAGCCTCTCTTACTTATTTTTAATTTTCTTGTGTGTACTTCATTGGTCTGCCAGGAGTTGGCGCTCTTTGGCAGCTCTCAATTCAATACCTGGTCAGAGTGTATTTGTTGCAACACAGACCAGATCAATGTGATAGAGCTTCCTGTCTAGAGGCTAGGAGCGTTGTAATTCAAACTTTCTCTGAGACAGTTCTCCAGGTTTCTCTGGCAGCCCCCTCCCTTTTCCCAGCTAGGAAATATTTCCACTCCCCTCTGAGTTCTCAACAATCAGTCTCTGTTAGTAGAGAAGGAGATTGGGAGGGCTATATATATTTAGCCCCTTGTAGGCTCCAAGGCAAATGATGGCACAGCCCCACCTGGCCTGGAAGGGCTCTTGGGACACAGTAGACCAAATTTGTGGGTCAAAAGCTGAGTCAGCCTTAGGCTTTATCCCTCTCTCTCTCCTTTCCTGAGGTGGTAGATCCCTGGAGCCCCCTTTGTCTGTAGTCGCAGGCAAAGAGGCCCGAGAATTCTAAAGAGTCTTTAGTGTGGGAGAGGGTGCCGGCAGCCGCATCCGCAGCTGGTTTGCACTCATTGTTCTGTCATTGCGATTTCCCTCTTTTGTCTCTCTTTCCTCTGGGTGGTGTGCAGTCTTCACCTGCTGTCCTAAACCCTATAAGATCTTTTTCGTGGCGGTTTCAGCCTGTCCTCTAGCTATTATTCGGAGAAGAGATTCCTATGTCTAGTCTGCCATCTTCCCGGAAGTTCTGCCTCAATTCTTTACTATAAGTTTCTAACATACAGAAAAGCCTAAAGGATGGCCAATGAACATCTCTACCTCCTCCACAGACTCAACAGTTGAACAATTTTTTTGCAGTCATATCTTCGTACTCCACTGCTTTCAAACTCATCAAATTTGTTACTTGACACATTTTGACTTGAAAATTTTGTCCCAGTATTCAGCATTTGTTTGGTACTTGACATGCAAGCTGGAACTTGCTGGTATTGGTTGCCTTGTGACTTGCTACTCTTTCCAGCCAAAACTAAGGGTCAGATGTTAGTCACGTGGTAGCTCTTGCCTTGTGCACATCCCATTGTGGTCTTGTCTTAGCTTCTGTGGTCATTTTGTGTATTTTCGCATTTTTTTCCACACCATGGGTCCTAAGAAAATGAGCAGTGATAGCTCTGAGCAGAAAAGTTACTTCGCATCACCATTGAACAAAAAAAGAAATAACATGTAAATATGAGAGCAGTATTCACATTACTTATCTTGCTAGGGAATACGGTATGTCCAGAACAATGGTCTCCACCATCATTAAGAATAAAGAAGCAATAAAAAAGGCTAATGTTGCAAAAGAAGTTAAAACAGTAACAAAGCAGTGTCCCCAAACCCTCAAGGAAGTTGAAAAGCTGTTATTAATTTAGGTAAATGAGAAGCAGTTACCGGGCAACAGTGTATTGGAAGCCATGATATGTGAAAAAGTGAAAGTGTTGCACACTGACCTTTTGAAAAACAAACCGGTACCAAGTAATAAGAGTGTTGACATTTTTAAGGCCAGTCACAGCTGGTTTGATAATTTTAAAAAGAGGACCAGCATCCATAATGTTGTGAGGCATGGCAAGGCAGTGAGTGGTAATAAAAAGGCTGCTGATTAATTCGCCAGTGAATTTCAAGACTATGTAGAGGCTGAGGGTTTTATTCCCCACCAAGTTTTTAACTGTGATGAGACCAGATTTTTTTGGAAACAAATGCTGAATAAAACCTACATCACAAAAGAGGAGAGGGCATTACCAGGTCAGAATTTGTAGCCAGAAGCTGTGACTCAGAGAGAGTTCAAAGGGTTTGAGGCTGACCCCAAGCCTGCAGGCACAGAGGGTACAGTTGTGCAGGATGTTGTTTCTTTGGGCCAATCCATGGGTCTGGAGGTCGATGCTGCTGATGCTGAAGAGTTAGTGGAGGAACGTTGCAAAGAGCTCAGCACTGAGGAGCTGTAGGAACTACAGAAGGAGCAGCAACAAGAGGTGACTAAAGAGATTTCTTCAGGTGAGGAGGAGATAAGGGAGTATGTCCCCAGTTCCTTGATAAAACAAATGTGTGCAAAATGGGCAGAAGTTCAAAACTTTGTGGAAAAGTAGCATCCGCACAAAGCTCTGACAAGCAGAAATATGAATTTATTGAATGACCAAACAATGCCACACTTGAGGAATTCTGAAAAGGAGACAGAAGTAGTCCTCATTGGATAAGTGTTTAGTGAAGGTGACAAAGAGTGTATCAGAGCCTGTGGTGCAAGTTGAAAAAAGGCAGAAAAGAGAAAGAACATCTGAAATGCAAGTGCCTGATGTTCTATGGAGGGGGACTCTCCTTCCAAAGCAACACTCCATGTAACCTCCTCACCACTCTCCTCCTACCATCCCATTAGGCCATGGCCTCTTCTCAGTACAGGTCAAGTGAAGTTTTTATTTTATTTAATCTATTTATTAATTTTTAAGTTTATTTTTCATGTAAAGTAATGATATACAACCTCCCCCCCCCTGCTTTTTTTTTTTTTTTTTCACATATTGCCTTAAAAATGTGGATTGTCTTTGGTTTGGGAACATAGTATTTACATTATTCTTGATGGGAAAAGCTTGTTTGGTAGTCGTCGTTTTTGGTACTCATCGCGCCTCCTGGAACCAATTAATGATGAATACCATGGTACCACTGTACTGCTTGCTTTATCTCATACTTTCTCAGATGAACTATTTGAAAATGTTACAGACATCATGATTTTTCAAACTTAGAAACTTTTGCATGCATCCCCTAAGGACAGTCTCCTATATAATCTCAATACCATTATCACTTTTAGGAAAATTAAACATACCACATTATCTAATAGCTGTTTATAGTGAAATGTGAGAGGGGAGAGATAAGCTAAGGAAGGACTGTTAAACAACAAGGAACCAGGAAATCTTGGGTTTGAAAATTCCTAAAGCCTCTCCAGATAGCAAACAAAACTAAAACTAGCAAGTGGCAACTGGGAAAGATAAAATTTAGGGCACTTTCAGGGAAAAAAAATGTCTAAAGATGAAGCTGAGGGTGTGACAGCAAAATCTTTTGTTAAGACCTCAGAAATATCCATGGTGCTGCCTCAGAGAATAGTGCAGACAATAGCACTTCTAAGAAGCTTAATAGTATCCCTTAGCAATCTCAGCAGAAGCTCAAGGCAGAGAGAGTTATCTCAAGAAGTTTGTTAGTGTGATTTTTCTTGAGGGAAATAAACTAATAAGATTCATAAAAGGGGGTCGGATGTGGCTCAACTGGTTGGGCGTCCGTCTCCCATATGGAGGGACCCGGGTTCGATCCCCGGGACCTCCCGGTAAAAAAAAAAAAAAAAAAAAGATTCATAAAAGACCCAAAAAATTTTTAAGAGAATCATCACCAGCTTGAATTGTAAGACAGTAGAAAATGAAAAGAAGATTTTGGATTCCTGAACTTCTTTAGTCAAAAGACAAACTGAGAAAACTACTCAGCTTCCAACACAGCCATATTACATATTCAGTAGTCTTAATATTGATATTACCACCAATATAAATATCATGAACATAATTATGGACAACAGTTTAAAATAGTTTTTATATATGTTCTCCCCCTGCCATTTTTTATAATTGTACTATATCTGCAATGTAGGAACATAAAACCATTCATCCTATACTATCTCACTTTTAACCCTCATTTAGAGTTAATTCTACAAATAATTATAGGTTAGTGTTCTCCACTTACCCTTATGTCAATGTCTCTCTGGTCATTTGGTTGTCTGAAGTTATTCTCTTGTGTTTTCCTTAGGAAGATCTCATGGCAATAATATTTCTTGAGTTCTTGCATGCTGATTAAGTTTGCCTTTGTCCTATATATCTGAAAGTTAATTTTGCTGGATATGAAATCTTTGACTCACATTACTCCTTCATTTTTATTTTTGCTAGGCGTAGAATTATAAGTTGTTTTGGTTTTCCTTTCAGGATTTTAAAAATGTAGATCCACTGTCTTTTCACTTGCATTGTTTACATATCTTTGTTCTTCTGTATGAACTTTAAAAAAAATCTGGATGCTTTTAAGAGTGTCTATTTATTACTGGTTTTCAGCAAATTGACTATGATTTATTTGATAGAGTTTTCTTCATGTTCCTTGTTTTTGATGTTCATTGATCTCCTTGGATATGGGGATTTACAGTTTTAATCAACTTTGATTTTTTTCAGCATTTACTTCTTCAAATATTTTTTCTGATGTCCTCTTTCTCTCCTTTGGATACTCCAATTATCCATATCACTTGAAGTTGTCCCACAGCTCACTGACACTTTGTTCATTTTTTAACTTTTATTTTGAAATAATTTCAGACTTACAGGACAGTTACAAAGAAAGGCATGGCTTTTTAAAAATCTGGAAAAGATTGCTTTACTTTTAAACTATAAGCTTCACAAAATTTTAGTATTCCTTAATAACTCATTTAGTGGACTTCCAGCAAATAACTATTAGAAGTTAAAATCTAAAGACTAGTGTGTTATTGGCTTCTAAAAACCATAGAAAGAACTTGTAGTTTTTTGAAAAAACCAATTCATTTAACTATTGGCTTTGGGCCATGCTATGTAAATAATTATCTTAAAAGACAAAAGTAAATCAAATTATGAGATGATAACTAGGAAGTAAGGGAAGCAGGTGCTTGGACAACTGACGTCTTGTGTTCCAGATGATATCATGTCCAGAGACACCCTTTTTGTGAATATTTAAGGAAGTACAATTTTTCATTCTCCTAAATGGAATCCAAACTCTTTTTAAGAAGGGTATTTGGGAAAGGCAGTACAGTTTTGAAAAAAGACAGCTTGTCTTCAAAACCCTGATTAACAACTTATTTGCTAGGTAATATCTAGAAGTTTATTAATTTCTCTCTGACTTTTATCATCTATAAAATGTGCATAGTAATGGTACCTACCTCATGTAACTGTTGAGAAGAATGAATTAAATAAAGTACTATCAATGTGCTGATCTCTATAAGTGTTTATCTTATTTTTTGCTGCTTAACAAGCCACTCTAAAACTTAGTGTATTAAAACAACTGTTTGTTCATATTTCTGCAATCCTAGCTGGGCTCAGCTGGACAGTTTTACTGCTGATTTCACCTGGAGTTACTCATGTGACTGCATGGACGGGGCTGGATGGACCAGTATGGCTTTATGCAGATATCTGGTGCCTCATCTTGAATGGATGGACAATCTGGGGGTTGGTTGACCTCTCTATCCAAATGATTTCTTTGGCTAGGTTATAAGACTTCATCACGTAGTGTCTCAGGGTTCAGAGAGATTATATGAAAGATTCTGGACCTCTAAAGGCTAGCCTCTGGAACTCACCAATGCTACTTGTGCTGCATTCTAGTGGTCAAAGAAAGTCATAAGGACAGTTCGGGTCAAGGGGAAGGAAAACAGACTCTACTTCTTGATGGGGAAGTGGCATCCACAGAGTTGTGAGGGGTTGTTGGCTGTTATTTTTGCAGACACTCTACCACAATAGATCACAACAGTTCACAATAAATGGTAGATATCATTGTTCTTGGGGTTATATAAACTTGGGTTTGGAGTTTAGATCCAAGAGCATGAAAATAGGCAGAAACTTAGGCAGAAATAAAACTTAAACAAAAAAGGGCAAAACTAGCATAGGGAGAAGAATTTGAATTTTGGTTTCTTAAGAAGATCTGGAGGAGGCAAGACAGAAAGTGGACTCAAGAGAGGAAAAGGACAAGTACACAGTGGGGAAATGAGCTTTATAAGAAGTTTTAAAACTGGGTAGTATATTCCACCAACTTTGTTCTTTTTAAAAGTATTTTTGAATAATCCGGGTCATTTTCATTTGCATATAATTCTTAGAATCAGCTTGTCGATTTCCTTTCTTTTATTTCTTTTTTATTCTTTTGTTATTTTTTGTTTGTTTCATTTTTTCTTTTTTTCTTGTTTTGTGTTTTTATATTATTATTATAATATAATAATAGTACCAGGGGCTGAGGATTGAACCCAGGTCTTTGTATGTGCAAGGCCAGCACTCAACCACTGAGCACATCAGCTCCCCTGAGGTTTTTTTTTTCTTTTTTCATTTGTTTTGCTTGTTGTTTGTTTCTTTAGGAGACACCAGGAACCAAAACTGGGACCTCCCATGTGGGAAGCAGGCACTCAACCACTTGAGCCACATCTGCTCCACTTATTTTTTTTTTCTTTTTTTTTTTTTACTGGGAGGTCCCGGGGATCGAACCCGGGTCCCTCCATATGGGAGATGGACGCCCAACCAGCTGAGCCACATCCGACCCTCCACTTATTATTTTTTATTTATTTTTAAATTTTATCGGGAGGTCCTGGGGATCAAACCCAGGTCCTTCCATAAGGGAGACGGAGGCCCAACCATTTGAGCCACATCCACCCCCAACTTATTATTTTTTAATTTTTAATTTTTTTAAAGACTTACTTTATTTATATCTCCCCACCCTCTCGTTGTTTGTGCTCACTGTCTTTTCATTGTGTGCTCATCTTCCTTTTTTAGTCTTCCTTTCTTTAGGAGGCAGCAGGAACTGAACCCAGGGCTTCCCATGTGGGAAAGAGGCACCTAATTGCTTGAGCCACCTCCAACCCCCACTTATTTTTTCAATCAATTTCTGTTGAGGAGAAGATAGTGGAGTAAGACACTTCAGGGCTCCATTCTCCCACATAAGCTTTAACAACCAGTAAGAACTGGCAGAAACATCTTTCTCAAAGCTCTAAAAAACAATTAAAGGACTGCAGTAGTGGAGCAAGTACCTAATCAAGGAAACGGGTATGTAAAAGTGGTGTCCTGGCTGACCCCTCCCCCACTTCTCACCAGCTTGGTGCTGCCCTGCCTGCGCACCCAGCATAGATCCCTTGTCCCAGTTCTGGAAGGAGCAGAACAACCCTTATACACATATTGGGTTCATCTATGTCTGGCCCAATCTGTCCGGTGGTGGTCTGAGAGACTCACCATCTCAGAATGTTCACTTTGTGTAGAAGGTGGCTTACCAATCTCTCCTACATAATGCTGTGAGAAAGCAGTCAAGTGGCTGCTTGTAGAACTTACAGTGCAGTGCTTGGGGCCATGAGGAAACTGTTCTCTAGGGGAAAGGGACATTTGTATCTGTGTAAATGGGGGAATTCCCAGGCCCACATGCACATGCCCAAAACAAGACACATGTGCAGAAAGGATCACAGAGGCCTACATTTGGCCTGGAGCTATTCTCTGAATTCATTGCATGGCTAAACCCTGAAGCACTTTTCTTCAAGGAAATCTCTGTCATAACACAAGCTGGAAACTAGCTTAAGGAACAGACAAATCAGAGTCTAAATTCCAGTGTTAACATATAAAGGTTTCCAAAAAAATATTAAGAAACATTAAAAAAAAAAACACACAAAAAAACAGGAAATGATGGCCCAGGCAAAGGAGAAAATTAAAACATTAGAAACTAGCAATGAGGAGGACCAGAACTCGAACATATCAGAAAAAGACCTTAAAAATATATTGTTAAATATGCTAAAAAAGTTAAAGGAATACATTGACAAAGAAGTAAAGGAAATCAAGAAAACTATAGATGAACACAAAAAGAATAACAATAACAAGATGGAAATTATGGAAAGGAAACAAAAGAGAACTGAAGAACACAGTAACAGAAATTAAAAATTCCCTAGAAGGGCTCAACAGCAGACTGGAGCTGGAAGAAGAAATAATCAGTGTGTTTGAAAATAAGACATTTGAAATCATCCAGTCTGAGGAGTAGAAGAAAGAAAGAATGAAGAAAAGTGAATAGAGCCTGAGGGATCTGTGGGACACCATTAAGTGTTCTAATATATGTGTTGTGGGAATAAAACAAGAATAGAAAAACGGCAGAGAGAATATACAAATAAATAATGGCTGAAAATGCCCCCAATTTAACAAAAGACATAAAAATACCCATCTAAGATGCGCCACGAACCCCAAACAAGATAAACCCAAATAGACCAATGGCACATCATATTATAATCAAACTATAAAATGCCAAAGATAAAGAGAATTCTAAAAGCCACAAAAGGGAAACAATGCTTTATGTACAAGGGATCCTCAGTAAGATTAAGTGCTCGCTTCCTGTATCAGAAGTCATAGAGGCAGGAAGGTAGTGGGATGATATATTTAATTTATTTATTTTATTTATTTTTATTTTTTTTGTTTTACTGGGAGGTCCCGGGGATCGAACCCAGGTCCCTCCATATGGCAGACGGACGCCTAACCATTTGAGCCACATCCGCCCCCCGGGATGATATATTTAAAGTGCTGAAAGCGAAAACTGGCAAACAAGAATTCTACATCTGTCAAAACTGTCTTTCAAAAATGAAGGGGAAAAAAAAAAACAAAAAAAATTTTTTTAAAGTGAGGGAGAGACTTCTGGTCAACCAAAGTGGTGGCATAAGATGCTCCAGGGTGCCATTCCCGCCCTGCCCCCCTAGAATATTTCAACACCTGGGAAAACTGGCAAAGCAATCTTCCTCAAAGCTCTGGGAAACCATTAAAGGGCTGCAATAAAAGGAAGAAGTCAAAGTAAGAAAACACAGCTTTAAAAATGGTAGGGACTTGTTTCTGGCTTGCCCTCCCAGAACTTGATATGCCTCCAGAAGCAGCTTTTAGACAACTAACACTATGTAAATAACAATTAAGTCAAAACAATTTGGTGCAAAGGATTATTGCATTATGTTATACAGTAGGGCACTCAGGAGGAGGAGAAAGTTTATTTTACAGGGAATAGAGGGGGTATTCAGATTCCAGTAAATGGAGAATTCCTACAGCCATGAGCAAGCATACACACAGGACAAGACTTAAGCTCAAATTAGACAGAGAGGACTGTGCACTTCACATTTGCTTTGGGCTGATCTTCTTGTTAGGAGGGTTAAACTCTGAGGGAAACCAACAGCCAAAGCAGACCCAATTTGCAGAAATTGTGTGTTATAACTATAAAAAAATTTTATGTGCTTCCTCACCATCCATCTTACTTTGGCTAAACCACTTGCCTCAACACTGATCTTTGGCCTAGTTAATAAACAGCTTTCCAGCTCTGGGATGTAAACTCCCCCAGAGCCCAAATCTACATTTGTGGCCACCACCCATACCACCCATGTACCTCACCCACAACCCATAGCTGATCCCAAATGATAAGCTAACCATCCCCTTGGCCCTCAAACCCCTAGTCCTTTCCCTTTCTGTGTGTGTTTGCTTTAAACTAACCAATCCTTGACCCCTGTGGGAAGTCTACTAACCTCCACCCCTGGACCAAAATAACAGCATAATCCCATGGACCCCTCTCACTCTGCTTGTGTGCTCCCTACCTGCTGTTTGAGCCACTAGAGTCAACTTCACTTTCTGTCAACCCTCTCTCTCTGGGACTTCTCTCTCTCTGGGATCTGTATGTAACGAACTATCTTTTCTCATGTATTATGGCCTTGGTTTCCCATTGTGTTGTACCTGACCTCTACCCAGACTCAAATTTCAAATCCAACTTAATGCATTCAAAGCACTGTGAAAGGTGTTTTTTGTTTTATTTTGTTTTGTTTTTGCATTGGTTTGTTTTTGTCAGTGCCTAGCACTCAAGGATATTTCTGTCATATCACTAGCTGGACACAAACTTAAGGAACACACAGCCCAAGGCTAAATCCCAGAGTTAACCCATTAAACTATTAAAGTGTACAGTGTGCAACAAAAGATTAAAAGACAAACAAATAAGAAATGATGGCCCACCCAGAGGAACAAGATATGAATCCAGAAATGATCAAGAAAGAGTTCCAGGCTTTGGACACACTTGACAAAGGCTTTAAAAAACCATCTTCAATATGCTCAAAGCGATAAAGGAAAATATGGAGAAAGAACAAAAGGATATCTGAAAACCATGAATGAACAATATGAGACTCTCAACAAAGAGATCAAAAATTTAAAAGGAAACCAAACAGAACTACTGGAATAGAAGACCACAATAACTGAAATTACACATTCCCAGGAGAGTTTCAATAGTAGATTGGAGTGGGCACAAGAAAGAATCAGTGAACTCAAAGACAAAACCATTGAAATGATTCCAGCTAATGAGCAGAAATAAAAAAGAATTTATAAAAAGGACAGAGGGGATGGATGTGGCTCAAATGGTTGGGCGTCTGCCTTCCATACGGAGGGACCTGGGTTTGATCCCCAGGACCTCCTGGTAGAAATAAAAAAAAAAAAAAAAAAAAAAAAGGACAGAGAAACTAAGAGAGACCTATGGGATACCATCAAGCATACCAATATATGCATTTTGGAAGGGAGTCCCAGAAAGAGAAGAAAGAGAGAAAGGGGAAGAGGGAATATTCAAAGAAATAATTGCAAAAAATCCCCAAATTTAATGAAAGAATTGAATATGAACATTCAAGAAGTCCAATGAACCTCAAACAGGATAAACTCAAAGAAACCATGCCCAGACACATGGTAGTCAAACTGTCAAATGGCAAAGACAAAGAGAGAGAGCTCTGAAAACTCAAGAAAAAAGCAACAAGTTATTTACAAGAAAGGCCCAATAAGATGAAGTGTCAGTTCATCATCAGAAACTACAGAAGCATGAAAGCAGGGGGATGAAATATTCAAAGTGCTAGAAGAAAATAATTGCCAACCAAGACTCATATCTGATACTGTCTTTCAAAAATGAGGGACAGATTAAGATATTCCCAGATAAACAAGAGCTGAGGGAATTCATCACCACTAGGTTTTCCCTATATACAATAATAAGGGGAGTTCTTCAGATTATAAGGAAAGGATACTAGACGATGGATAGATGTGGCATAGAGAAATAAAGACCTCCAGTAAAGGTAACTATATGGATAATTATAAATGCCAATACTTATGTTTGTATTGTATTTTTTGGTATGTAGCTTTACTTTTTACTTCTAACAGATTCAAAAATACGAATGCATAAAAAGTAATGATCCATCTATGGTTTTGGACATACAATGTATAAAGATATAGTTTGTAACAAATACAACCAAGAGGTGGGGGGATGGGGAAGCAGATGTGGCTTAAGTGATTGGGCTCCCGTCTACCATACAGGAGGTCCAGGGTTCAATTTCTGGGGCCTCCTGGTGAAAAGCAAGCTGGCCTGAGCAGAGAGCTGGCCTGTGCAGAGTGCTGGCCTGTGCAGACAGCTGGCGCAGCAAGATGATGCAACAAAAAGAGACACAGAAGAGAGACAATAAGAGATGCAACAGACCAGGGAGCTGAGGTAGTCCAAGAGATTGAGCAGCCTCTCTCCACTCTGGAAGGTCCCAGTGCTGCCTAAAGAGAAGACAAGCAGACAAAGAAGAACACATAGCAGATAGTGAGTGCAAAACAATGAGGGGGTGGGGAAGAAATAAATAAATTCTTTTAAAATCTTAAAAAAAAAAAAAAAAGGTGGGGGTATGGAGGAGTATAGTATTAGTATTGGTGGGTGCTATTAACTTTAAAGTGATATCAAATCAACTATATTATTATAGATCTAGGATATTAAATTTAGGTCCATGGTAATCACAAGGAAAATACATACACACACAGGAGGAAATTAGAAAGAACTCAAAATGGTATACTACAAAAAATCTAAATCAAAACCACAATGAGATACCATTTCATATACAGCAGAATGGCTGCTATTTAAAAAGTGGAATATAAAAGGTGTTGGAGACAATGTGGAAAAATAGGAATCTTCGTTCATTGTTGGTGGGAATGTAAAGTGGTGCAGCTTCTGTGGAAAATAGTTTGGCGATTCCTCAGAAAATTAACAAGGAATTACCATATAACCTGGTAATCCCACTTCTGGTATATACCTGAAAGAATTGAAAGCAGGGACTTGAACAGATGTTTTAACACTGATGTTCAAGGTGGCATTACACTCAGTTCTCAAAAGATGGAAGTATCTGTCAACAGATGAATGGATGAAAAAAATATGGTATATAAATTCAATGGGGTATTATGCAGCCATAAAAAGGAATGAAGTCCTGATACATGAAACAACCTGGATGAAACTTGAAAAGATATCAGGTTGAGTGCAATAAGCCAGGCACAAAAGGACAAATCTTATATGATCTCACCGAAATGAAATAATTATAACAAGCAACTTCAGAGTCAGAAATTAGAATACAGGTTATTAGGGACCTGAATGGGATAGGGAGTGGGAGTTAATGCTTAATTGGTATAGGGTTTTTGTTTGAGGTGACGGAAAATTTTCGTAATGAATGGTGGTGACAGAAGCACAACATTGCAAATGTTATTAACACCACTGAATTATATATTTGAATGTGGTTACAAGGGGAAGATTTAGGCTGTGTATTAATTTGTATGTTAGAATACAAATTAATATGCTGCCCACAAGAAATGCACTTTAAGTATAAAAACAAACAGGTTCACAGCAAAAGAATGGAAAAAGATACCATGCTAAGAGTAATCAAAAGAAAACTGACTTTACACCGAAAGCATGTGCAACAAAAGAAAAAAATAGATAAATGGGACCTCCTCAAAATTCAACACTTTTGCACCTCACAGGACTTTGTCAAAAGGGTGAAAAGTCAGCCAACTCAATGGGAAGAAATATTTGGAAATCACATATCTGATAAGGGTTTAATATTCAGGATATATAAAGAGATGTTATAACTCAACAATAAAAAGACAAATGACCCAATTAAAAAATGGGCAAAAGACTTGAATAGACATTTCACCAAAGAAGAAATACAAATGGCAAAAAAACACATGAAGAAATGCTCAACATCACTCATTGATTAGGGAAATGCAAATCAAAACTACAATGAGATACCATTTCACACCTATCAGAATGGCCAGTATTAAAAGGACAGAGAACTACAAGTGTTGGAGAGGATGTGGAGAGATAGGAACACTTATTCACTGTTGGTGGGGATGCAGAATGGCACAGCCACTGTGAAGGACTGTTTGGCAGTTCTTAAAGAAGTTGAATATAGACTTGCCATGTGACCCGGCAATACCACTACTGGGTATATACTCAGAAGAACTGAGAGCAGTGACACGAACAGACATCTGCACACCGATGTTCATAGCAACATTATTCACCATTGCCAAAAGCTGGAAACAACCCATCAACAGACGAATGGATAAACAAACTGTGGTCTATTCACATGATGGAATATTATGCAGCTGTAAGAAGAAATGAAGTCGTAAAGCATATGACAACATGGATGACCCTGGAGGACATTATGTTGAGCGAAGAAAGCCAGATGAATGCGTTACTATAAACCAAATATATTATGTAACATATTGTTTGATTAAAAAAAATTATATGTATCCAGTATATTTAATTGAGAAATGTATATTTTTATTCATCTGTGTTTACTTTTTAGTTTTTAATTGTTTATATTTACAATTATTAAATGTACAAAATAAAGAAAAAGGTGCAATGCAAAAGAAAAAAATAGTAATAAGATAAAATAATCTAGAGACAGAAAAAAAACTGAGTGGCTACATTATTATCAGACAAGATATATTTAAGAGCAAAAATATTAGCAGTCATAAAGAAGGTCATATTATAATTATAAATGGTTAACTTTATCAAGAAGACAAAACAATCTTAAACATTTATGCACCTGGTAAAAGAACTTCAAAATACATGAAACAAAAAGTGAAAAACAGCAAGAAAAAAATAGACAAACTCACAATTACAGTTGGAGATTTCAATACTCTTCTCTCAATAATTGATGCAAGAAGGCAGAAAATCAGAAAGTATATAATAGACACAAACAACACTATTAACCGACTTGACCTAATTAACATTGTGCAATGAGCAGATCTCCCTTCTCACTTCTTTTTAGTTTCTGACACCATCACTTCTTTCTGCAGCAGGAAGATGCAGATGCACCTGCAGACTAGGGCATGCCCACTATTCACAGAGGAGAGCTTGGGGAATATGCCCATGTGATAAGATGAGAAGATCTTTATCCCATTGTTTTCCTACCCAAAACTCTTCTTAAAGCTTCCTTCACATCCTTATTTCTCAAAGAGTAGATCAGGGGGTTCAGCATTGGGATCACCACTGTGTAGATCACAGCAACCGTGCGGTCTTGAGTCAAGGCATAGCTGGACCTGGGACGCAGGTACATAAAAAGTGTTGTGCCATAGAAGAGGCAGACAGCAGTGAGATGGGAGGCACAGGTGGAAAAGGCCTTGAACCTGCCCTGGGCTGAGTTCATCCTCAGGATGGTGATGAGGATGAAAAGGTAGGAGACCAGGATGGTGAGGGTACAAGTGAAAAGGTTGAAACCAGCAAAAATGAAGAGCAGGATCTCACAGAGGGAAGTGTCCACACAAGACAGGGATAGGATGGGAGGTCCATCACAGAAGAAGTGAGTGACCACATGAGCACCACAGAATTTCAGGCTGAAGATGCAGCTTGTATGGATAAGAGAATTGAGAAATCCTGCACTGTAGGAGCCCACAATCAGAGAGGCACAGACCTCAGGAGACATGGCAATGAGTACAGCAGGGGGTCGCAAATAGCAGCACAGCGGTCATAGGCCATAGCTGCGATGAAATAGCACTCACTCGTGGCAAAGCCTGCATAGAAAAACATCTGAGCCATGCAGCCAGGGTAGGATATCACCTTCCTCTTGGCTAAGAAGTTCACCAGGGTCTGGGGGACAACTGTGGAGGAGTAGCAGAAATCCAAGAAGGAGAGGCTCTTCAGGAGGGCATACATGGGTGTGTGCAAGGCAGCACTCACATGGATCAGGAAGAACATGACCAGATTCCCCAGCAGAGTGAGGACATACCTGCTCAGGAACACCACAAAGAGCAGTGTCTGGAGCTGAGGGTCACTGGAAAGGCCCAAGAGCTCAAACTCAATCCCTTGGCTCAGGTTGGCCCCATCCATGTTTTCCAGTCTTATGGGAATGTAGAAAGACGGGACCACCAGAAATGAGGTTAAATACCGAGGAACTCTTATTTTAGTTCTTCCCTAAGCACAGCCTTCTGAAGATCAGTCTCGCGAGGAAATTTGGCATTGTAGATGGAAGTCTGTCATAGGGAGGATCTTCTCTAGTTGATTGGTTGGTTAGTTGGTTAGTAAGCACTGCTCAAGTGTTGATGGAAAAATATCAAGGAAATATACATAATTTGGTCTTTCAGGGATCTTTACAAATTCCAAGTAATGAAATATTCCCTCACCAAATATCTATTGACAGTCTTCTATATGCTTAGTCCTGTCCCTGTCAGTAGTTCAAGAGTGCCTGATCTCAGGGAGATTATATTCTAGAGAGAGTATATTTCAAGTTTAAGCACACAGGTTCTGGTGTCAGACTGCCAAGGTTCAAAGGCAGGACCTCACAACTATCTAGCTGTGTGAATGTTATTTGACTTCTCTGAGTTTTAGTTTTCTCATCTATAAAATAGGGATATAGCACCTAACTGAAAGAATTGTTCTAAAAATTTAGTGAGTTAATCCATGAAAAGTACTTTGGGCAAAACCTGATACACCATGAAAGTTCAAAGAATGTTAGCTATGATTATTCTCATTGAGGTAAAAGACCTAAAACATAGCTAAGCATGCATAAGTAAAATGAAACAACAAAATTTAGCAGGTAACCTACCACCAAACAATATAGACAAAGACGTATGCTAAGCAAGAGTGACTGAACAGGTCTTCAGATGATCCTGAATGTTCCAGAGGATTTTAAGGTAGCTCATTGGCTTATCTATAAAACTGCCCCTGTGAACTCGGCACTAGTTAGGCAGGGCTGTGGGATCTAAAGATGATGAGGGCTGGGGATGTGGCCAGATGGGGATTGTGTGGGATTGTAAAGAGCAAACTGAGTTCTTTAACTCAGGAGCATTAGCCAAGGGGAAAGTGCCATCATCGCTCATGAAGGTACTAGTTATTTCCAGTAAACAGAATCACCCTGGACTCAGGTGTTATTGGGGCCAGCAGGGAAGGAACAGACCCTCTCCAAGATTGAGGCTTTGCAAAAATGCCCTTTTTTATTCAGAGAGAGGACAAGGCCTTGGATGCATCATGTAAACACCACACTCCCCACTGCTCCATTGCTTGCTCTGCCAGCCACATTTCTGAATTACCTCTAGGTTCTGGAGTTAAACACCTTGTTGTGAAGACTTTGAAGCCAGCAGATGTGTTTGGAGTAGGGCAGAAAAAAACAAAAGTGAGTATCTCCTCCTGCCTTGAAGAGAGTAACAGTTGTGAAATACATTGACAGGATTCAGGAAAGGAAGGAGCTGTTTCAAGCAGGCAAAAGGTTCTAGTTTATCCCAGTGGCAGAGTCTCCAGAATCTGCAAACTACCAGGGCAGGAGGATTTCAACATACAGAAAACTAAAACTAGTTATCAAGTAAGTAATGAATACCTTATGGCTGTTGACAGAACACTGAATGGTGACAGGAAAAAAGCTTAGTAATGCCCAGAGAGATAAAATGCTCTAATAAAACTGAGACACCCATAATATAAGAGTGCAAATTTGAACAATGAACATTGGTAAGTGCTTTTCGAGCATATGGAACACAGCTCTGTGATTTACTTCAAGTCACTGAGACACAACCTTCAGCCCAGTCTTTAACGTTCAGTTGCTAGTTTATAATAAATCCCATTATTACGGGAATGTGGGCCACCCTATATTTGGGTTTCAAATGTCCTTGGCCCCGTTGGTGTCAAAAGTCAACTCCACTCCAAGGCAAATTGCAAGGCATTGGAGAATCAACTGTAAACATTCCAGATGGCAATAACTTACAGGAACTTCACGGATATCAAATGGAGTAGAATTTCTTGAGCTCCTTCTTCAAATCATCTTCCTCAAGAGACTGTTTCAGTTTTGGTGATGGGTCTGCAAGTCCCTCTCTGATTAAAATAATGGGCGAAGGCAGACAGATAGGAATGTGGCCAATGCCTAGGGAGGTGAGGTGAGATGGGGTCAGGTGGTGGGAGGTACAATGATCTGGTCAGAGCCTCCAGATTTATTACTTGCTTTACATCCACTCTCTCTTCTCCCTCTTCTTCTCTCATCTCTATTCTCCAACTGCACTAAATTCAAAATTCTTCAAGGTACAGAATTTAGTCAAGGACGGAATTGTGGAGAAATTGCCATAAAAGTCATCTCTTACTTGTTTTGTGCTCGTTGTCTGCTCTTTTTTTTTTTTCCCTTAGGAGGCCTCAGAATTGAACTTGGGGCCTCCCATATGGGAGGTGGGCACTAATTCTTGAGCCACATCTGCTCCCCAACCTGTGTCTTTTGATTAGAGAATTTAATCAATTGACATCGTGTTAATATTGTAAAGGCAAGGAAGCGGCTGTGGCTCAATCAGTAGGGCTCCCGTTTACCATATGGGAGGCCCCGGGCTCGGTTCCCGGGGCCTCCTGGTGAAGGCAAGCCCGCCCGCACGGCGTGGTTAGCTGACCCAGTGAGCACAAGCAGCAAGGGGGGGATAAATGAATAAATAAATAAAATCTTAAAAAAATATATATATTGTAAAGGCAGTACTTTAGCCATTTTGTCCTTTGTTTTTTATATGTCATCTTTTTAAAAAAAATTGTCTCTTTTCCTTTGTTGCAGTAATCCTTTTTTGTATAGTTCATCTATTGTGTGATGTATCTGATTGGTCCCTTTCACATAAATATACATATATATATTAGGAGGTACCAGGGATTGAACCCAGGACCTTGTACATGGGAAGCAGGTGCTCAACCACTTGAGTTATGTCTGCTCCCCTGTACATATTTTTAAATATGCTATTTGTGGTTACCCTGGGGTTTATATTACACTACCTACATCTATAACTTATAAATTTGAAAAGACATCAACTTAGCTTCAATAGCGTACATGTTGTCTTCTCCCATAACCCTCTGTTTCCCCTTTTTATGTTGTTTTTGTCTCACTTTAACACTTTATATTCTACATATCTGTTATCAGGAAATATGCCTTTTCCTTGTTCAATAGTATTCTGATTCTTATATGAATTAAAGAGTAAAGTTGTATATTGAGGATACAGTTCTATTGGTTTGTTTGTTGTCACTGTTGTTGTTGTTGTTTTAGGAGGTACCAGGGATTGAACCCAGGACCTTGTATGGGAAGCAGGCACTCAACCACTGAGCTACATACTCTCCCCAATGAGAGTTGGTTTTTTCTTTTGTTTGTTTGTTTTGTTTTTAGGAGGTACCGGGGATTGAACCTGGGACCTCGTATAAAGGAAACAGGCACTCAACTACTTGAGCTACATCCACTCCCTCTATTGGGTTTTGCATTTACCCTTTCAGTTACTCTTACTGATGATCATCATTTCTTCACTCTACTCCAAGCCACTCTCTCTTGTCTTTTCCTTTCAATCTGCAGAATTTCCTTTAGTAATTCTTGTCGGCCAGGTCTCTTGTTGATGAACTCTCTCAGTTTCTATTTATCTGTATTTTAAACTCTCCTTCATTTTTTTTTAAAGATTTATTTTATTTATTTAACCCCCACCCTTGTTGTTTGTGGTTGCTGTCTGCTCTCTGTGTCCATTTGCTTTGTGCTCTTTGTGTCTGTTCGTCTTCCCTTTAGGAGGCACCAGGAACTGATCCTGGGACTTCCCATGTGGGAGAGAGGTGCTCAGTTGCTTGAGCCACCTCAGGTCCCTGGTTTGTTGTGTCTCTCATTGTCTTTCCTCTTTGTGTCTCTTTGTTGTATAATCCTGTTGCGCCAGCTCGCTATGCCTGCCCATCATACCAGCTTGCCTTCTCCAGGAGGCATCGGGAACTGAACCCGGGACCTCCTGTGTGGTAGGCAGGAGCCCAATTGCTTGAGCCACATCTGCTTCCTTCCCTCATTTTTGATGGACAGTTTTTCCAAATAAAGAATTTTTGGCCAGTAGTATTTTTCTTTCAATACCTTAAATATAGCATGCCACTGCCTTCTTGCCTCCATGGTTTCTGATGAGAAATCAGCACTTAGTCTTATTGAAGATCCCTTGTATGTGGCAAATCATGTTTCTCTTGCCACTTTTAGAATTCTCTCTTTATCTTTGACATTTGACATTCTGATTAGTATGTGTCTCAGAGTAAGCCTATTAGGATTTGTTCTGTTTGGAGTACATTGTGCTTATTGGACATGTACATTTACGTCTTTCATAAGAGTTGGAAAATTTTTGGCCATTATTTCCTCAAATATTCTTTCCCTTCTCTTCTCCTTCTGGAACACCCATGACATGTATGTTGGCATGATTCATGCTATCATTTAATTCCCTGAGCCCCTGCTCAATATTTTCCATTCTTTTTTCTATTTGTTCTTCTGTCTTTTCAATTTCTTATGTCTGGTCCTCTAAGTCACTGATCCTTTTATTCTGCCTGTTCAAATCTGTTGCTGTATGCCTCTAATCTACTTTTTTAAAGATTTATTTTATTTTATTTATCCTCCCCCCACCCCCTTGTTGTTTGCACTTGCTGTGTCTGTTCATCTTCCTTGTTTCTTTAGGCACCAGGAACCAAACCCGGGAGCTCCAATATGGAAGGGAGGCACCTAATCGCTTGAGCCACCTCAATTCCCTGCTTTTTTGTGTCTCTCATTGTGTTTTTCTTCTTGTGTCTCTTGTTGTATCATCTTGTTGCATCAGCTTGTCACACCTGCCCATCGCATCAGCTCACTGTCTTGCTTGACCTCTTTAGGAGGCACTGGGAACCTCTACTTCCTGCTTTGTTGTGTCTCATTATGTTTTTCTTCTTGTGTCTCTTGTGCATCAGCTTGCCATGCCTGCCCTTTGTGCCAGCTCGCTGTTGTCTTTAGGAGGCACCAGGAACCAAACCAAGGACCTCCCATATGATAGGCAGGAGCTTAATTGCTTGAGCCACATCTGCTTCCCTCTAATCTATTTTAATCTCATCTATTGTATCTTTCATTCCTATAAATTCTGTTATTATTCTGTTCAAGCTTTCAAATTCTTTATACTCACACATTGTCTTTTTTTTTTTTTTTTTTTTAAGATTTATTTATTTATTTCTCCCAACCCCCTCATTGTTTGCATTTGCTGTGTCTGTTTGTCTTCCTTGTTTTTTTAAGAGGCACTGGAACCGAACCTAGGACCTCTGTCTGATATGGGAGGGAGGTGCCTAATCACTTGAGCCACCCCCTTTCCCTCACATTGTCTTCTTAATATCCTTTATCTCTATGCATATTTTCCTTCATTTCCTTGAATTGATTTAGGAGATTGTTTGAGCATCTTTGATTAGTTATTCCAGCTTCTGAGTTTCCTCTAAAGTTTTAATTTGTTCTCTTGACTGAACCATATCTTCCTGTTTCTTAGTATGGATTGTAATTTTTTGCTGATGTCTAGGCATCTGACTATCTTGATGAGTTAACTCTGAAGGTCCATTTCTCCCTCTTGTCTAGGGTTTTATTGTTGTTTGGCTTTTTTATTAAAGCTCTTCTTTGATGTTTGGTCTAAATTATTCTAGACCTTTAGAATATTCCATTTTTAACTGTTCAGAATTTCTCAGCTCTTCTTCATCTGATTTTTGCTCCAGATATGAGGTACAATTTTAAAAATTGCACTTTTTGTGCAATTGTTTCACCTCCAGGAGAGAGTTTCTTTTCTTTTATTACTTCTCCGGGAATCTTGATCTCTTCAGTTTGTTTTTGTGTAGGCATTTCTCCCCAGCTCCTATGATATGCTTAAATTCTCTCCCTCACTCAGTGCCCCATTTTCCTTAAACTTTTCAGTTCTGTGACCCGTCCCATCTTACAGCAGTTCAGTTTAACCCCCCCCCCTTTTTTTTTGTCCTTTGAGACTTTTCTGCCTTTGGTTTCTTCTCCATTAGGGTGTTGTATTAGTCAGCCAAAGGGGTGCTGATGCAGAGTACCAGAAATCTGTTGGCTTTTATAAAGGGTATTTATTTGGGTAAAAGCTTACAGTTACAAGGCCCTAAAGAGTCTGGATCAAGGTTGCTTTCTCACCAAAGCCAGTTGCCAAATGTTGAAGCAAGATGGTTGCCAATCTCTGTGAGGGTTCAGCCTTCCTTTCTCGGCTACAGGCTGGCATGGGGCTTGTTTCTTTCCGGGCTTCCTCAGCTGCTCATCTGCAAACTATCAGGCAAATGGCTCATCTCTCTTCCCAGGACCATAGGATTAAACTTCTCTTTTCTGCTATGTCTATGGAGCTCTCACTCTTCCTGTATCTTCTTCTTGAGTGAGTTTCCATGTTTCAGTCCACCAAGGGGATGGAGACTCAACCCTGAGTCATGCCCTACTGACATCATTGAATCAAAAGCCCTAAATTGATTTAATCAAGTAAACTTAAAACCTTTGCATTTAATTCAAAAGGTATCATACCCAGAGGAACAGACCAGTTTACAAACATAATCCTTTTCTTTTTTGGGGGTTCATAATGCCACAGGTACCATGCCCTGGGGAGCCAGCTAGGGTTAGTCCAGAAAGGTGGTGTATTAGTCAGCCAAAGGGGTGCTAATGCGAGGTACCAGAAATCTGTTGGCTTTTATGAAGGATATTTATTTGCAAGGCCATGAAGAGTCCATCTCAAGGTTGCTTTCTCATCAAAGTCACTTGCCACATGTTGAAGCAAAATGTTCGCTGACCTCTGCCTGGTTGCTCCTTTCCCTTGTTTCTTTCTGGGCCTTCTCAGGGGCTCAGCTGCTCTGTTCTCTTCAGCTATAAACTATCAGGCAAATGGTCCATCTTTTTTCCCTGGGCTTTGGCTGTTTGAGTCATCTCCTTTCTGAGTTCTTTCCTCTGGCATCGCTGGAGCTCTCTCTTCTCATTTGTCTTCTTTAGTGAGTATCCATTTATATCAACCCATCAAGGGGGCGGGGATTCAACCTGAGTCATTCCTTATGTGATCAAATCAAAGCCCTAATCTTAACAGGATATTTAATCAAGGTCCTCTCAACTGAATCCAATATAATCAAAGGGTATCACACCCAGAAGAATTGATTAGTTTACAAACACAATCTTTCTCTTTTTGGGATCCATAAAATAATCTCAAACTACCACAGGTGGGTTACTTTAGAAAAGTCCAACTGAAACTGGGTTGAGTGAGGGCACATCAGTTCTTGCCAGCATTTCTATCACAGACTTTTTTCTCTCCCTGGGGGCCATTTTGTATGTAGCACTGCTTAGTGGCTTGTGTTCCTCTCTGGGTCTCTGTGGACTTAGGTCCCTGTGCCTGGATATGCGTGGAGTTATAACTTGCGGCTGTGAGCCAATCTACAGTCTCTGCAGTGGGAGGGGCACAGGCCATGTTGCCTCTGTGTGATTCCCAAGCTATAGGATGAAGTGTGTGTGTGGGGGGTGGAATGGGAATCTACCAGCAGCTCTGGGACAGAATTTTCCTACCTGATATTTTTCTGTTTCTTTGATTCAGTGTTTGGAGTCCTTTACTAGTCTCTACCATCCTCCAGAGTTCTAAGCAAGTGGGATTTGTTCTTTTATTAGCTAAATCTCTGGGGAGGCTTTTTCAGGAGATGTCTTATATCACTATGTCGATTACATCACTTTACTTATTTGAATGATACTGTAACAACAACTTCAAAAGTTCATATGAGGGAGGCGGCTGTGGCTCAATCAGTGGGGCTCCTGTTTATCATATGGGAGGCCCCGGATTCGGTTCCCGGGGCCTCCTGGTGAAGGCAAGCCCGCCCGCACGGCGTGGTTAGCTGACCCAGCGAGCACAAGCAGCAAGGGGGGGATAAATGAATAAATAAATAAAATCTTTAAAAAAAAAAAAAAAGATTAAAAATAAAATGCAATTACCCATAACCTGGTTAAATAGGCAATATCATCAGTCTCCTAGGAGTTGTTCTTGCTTTGCTTTTTCTTCTGGGGATGCTTATTCATGTCTTTTTCTTGTTGGCAAGTATGTAGAAAACTGCTCTTTTGCAGATGTGTTGCAAATATCTTCAGTTAGTTCATGGCTTTTTGAAATTTACTTTTTTTTAATGACATCTTGATAACAGGTCTCTTTTTTTTTTTTTTTTTGCCAAAGATTTATTTTATTTATTTGTTTCTCACACCTCCCCCCACCTCATTGTTTGTGCTATCTGCCTGTTCTCTGTTCATCTTTTTAGGAGGCACTGGGAACTGAACCTGTGACCTCCTATGTGGGAGGGAGGCATACAATCACTTGAGCCAGCTTTACTCCCTGCTTTTTGTGTCTCTCATTGTGTTTCCTCTCTGTGTCTTTTTGTTGCGTCATCTTGCTGCATCATGTTGTTGCGTCAGCTTGCTGAGCCAGCCCATCGTGTCAGCTCGCTGTCTTGCTCATCTTCTTTAGGAGGCGCTGGAATTGAACCTGGAACCTCCCAGGTGGTAGGCTGGCACCCAGCTGCTTGATCCACATCTGCTTCCCAAAAGGTCTTAATTTTAATATCAGCAAATGTATTAATCCTTTCTTTTTTGATTTGAAGTTTTTCTATGCATAACTTATGAATCCTTCCCAACTGTAAGGTCAGAATGATATTCTCCTATTATTCTTAAATATTTTTTAAATTTTGCCTTCACATTTGTTTTGGTGTGAGGTTGGTATCCAATTTTTTTTTCAAAAGGGATACTCAGTTATTCCAGAATCATTTATTTAATAGGCCTGAAATACCTCCAACTAATCTGTAATGCCAGTCTGTCATAAATCAAGTTTCCACCCATGCATGAGTTCATTTCTGGGTTCTCTGTTCTGCCTCACTTGTCTATTTGTCTTTCTCTGAACTGGTACCACACATTGTATCTTGTGGGGCACACTTCCTCCCACTCCCCCATACTCTGGTCTCTAGCCTAGATCTTTCTCTTTAGAAATATCTTGACAATGCTTAGCCATTTGTTGTTGTTGTTTTTAAAGTATCCGCTTGTTAAGTTCCATGAAAAATACCTGTTGGAAATTTGACTGGAACTGTACCAAAAGTATAGGCCAGTTTCAGAAAATTGGTATATTTATGATATTGAGTCTTTCTATCTGTGATCATGATGTATCCTTGCATTAATTTAGGTTTTCTTTAATGTCTTTTGTCAAAATTTTATAATTTTATTCTTAAGATTTGACTAAGGACCTTATATTTTTGCATATCTATGTGGCTTATTAATAGTATTTTTAAAAATAACATTACCTATATATGTGTTGCTTATGTACAGAAATAAAATCATGTCATATGTTGATTTTTTTGCCCAGAAATATTGCTAAACCTTCTTTGTTAAGTCTAAATTTTATCTGTATATTAAGAAGATTTCAATTTAGGCAACAAATCTGTTATTGTCATCCTTTCCAATCATTAGTTTTGTGGGTTTAAAAAAATTTTTTTTTAAATTCTTGCTTCACTGCATTAGGTAGGAACTTCAGCATAATATTGACTAGAAATGGTGAAGGAAGACTCCTTTGTCTTGTTCCTGGTTTAAAGGGAATGATTTTAAACTATTTAACTATTAAGTATGATGTTTGATCTAGATTTTTTATAGATAAATTTTATCAGGTTGAGGATGGTACCTTTAAGTTCTATTTTGCTGATGTGTATTTTTTTTTTTTTTAAGATTTATTTTGTTTATTCATTCCCTCTGCCCCCACCCCCCCTTATTATTTTGCACTCACTGTGTGCTCTGTGTCTGCTCATTTTCTCTTTAGGAGGCACCAGGAACCAAACCTGGGACCTTCCACGTGGGAGAGAGGTGCTCAATTGCTTGAGCCACCTCAGCTCCCTGCTTTGTTTTGTGTCTCATCTTTTCTTTCTGTGTCTCCTTGTTGCATCATCTTGTTACATCAGCTCGCTGTATCTGCCTATCACGCCAGTTTGTTTTCTTGCTTGTCTTCTCCAGGAGGCACTGGGAACCAAACCCATCACCTCCCATGTGGTAGGCTCAACCACTTGAGCCACATCTACTTAACTGTATTTTTTAAAATTGTGTTTTTTTATTAGTTCATTAATTTTGTCATTCTTCTTTTCAAAATATAAGCATTTAAGGCTAAAATTTCCTGCATCCCACAATTTTTTTTAAAGATTTATTTTATTTACTCTTATCCATTTTTAGCACCCCCCTCCCCCGTTTTTGCCGTTTTTGTGTTTAATTGCTAGGCAATTCTCTGTGTCTGTTTCCTGCCCTCTCCTGTGATCCTTCTCCTCCTGTCTTCACCAGGATTCTATCCTGGAAACCTCCGATGAGGGAGAGAGGCATCCTACCACCTGCACCACCTTAGTTCCTGGTGTTTTGCCATGTGTCATTTTGGCTTTCCCTTGAGTCACTCTCCTGTTATGTCATCATCTTGCTGCATGGCTCAGCGGGGCCTGGCACACCTGAGCGTAGGACCTGGCAGCACATGCACCTTCTATATTTTTCTTTATTTTACCGAGAGGTCTCAGGGATCAAACCCAGGTCACTCCATATGGGAGACGGATGCCCAAGCATTTGAGCCACTTCCACCCCCACACACAAGTTTTGAAACACAGTATTTTCAGAATGATTAAATTCTGTATATATTCTAATTTTTCTTATGACTTATTCTTTAATCCATGTATGGATTTTTTCAGTTTCCCAATATCTGGACCTTTTTTGGTTATCTTTTTTGTTATTAATTTGAACTTAGGGAGTGGAGGTGGCTCAAGCAATTAGTCACCTCCCTCCCACATCAGAGGTCCCAGGTTCAGCTCCCGGTGTCTCCTAAAGAATCAAGAAAGATGAACAGACACAGCAAATGAAAAACAACAAGGGAGTTGGGAGAAATAAATAAATAAAATAAATCTTTAAAAAATTTTTTTTGAATTTAGTTGAATTTCAGTCAGAGAATTGATGCCATATTGTATTAGTCAGGGTTCTCTAGGGAAACAGAACTGACAGGAGATATATGTAAGTATTATGAGATTTTTTAAAAAACAATTTATTGAAGTATATCATTCATGCATGAACATACATAAACCATAAGTGTTCAATAAACATTGTGAACTTACAAAACAAACATGCATAACATCATACAAGGCTCCCACACATCACCCGCCCCCCAACACCCTGCATTGTTGTGAAACATCTGCTAACAAACTGTGAAAGAGTTTCGTCAAAGTATTACTACTAACTATAGTCTGCATCTTCTTCCCCTATACACTTTTTTAAAGGATTTATTTATTTGCTTTTATCCATTTTTACCTGCCCCCCCGCCCCATTTTTGCTGTTTCTGTGTCCATTCGCTGGGCAACTCTCTGTGTCCATTTCCTGCCCTCCCTTCTCATCCTTCTCCTCCTGTCTTCACTGGGATTCGATCCTCGGAATCTTCGATGTGGGAGAGATTATGCCTGCACCACCTTAGTTCCTTGTTTTTTGGTGCGTCTTGTCTTGGCTCTCCCTTGTGTCACTCTCCTGTTACGTCATCAACTTGCTGCATGGCTCGTGGGGCCTGGCGGCGCACCCACGCACAGGTCCTGGTGGCCCACACGCCCCCTATATTTTTCTTTTAACCTTTACCAGGAGGTCCTGGGGATCGAACCCAGATCCCTCCATATGGGAGATGCACACCCAACGACCTGAGCCACATCTGTTTCCCTGCTATATTTCTCAAGGTTGACCAAATATACCCAAAGTTACAGTCTTTTCCCATACAGAATGGTCATATAATAAGTCAGGCTTAGTTTATCACCAGAACTCTAAAAACCAGACCTAGGGAGAAAAACTAAATCTGGAGATACATGCATGATTTCTAATATAGTGAATGTTTTGCCTACTCTGATTATCACAAAATCAGGTCAGTGACAATATTCGCATATTATGAGATTTTTATAAGAATTGTCTGATATGACTGTGGGGATGCACAAGTCCAAATTCCATATGGCAGGCTGCAACTGATGAACTCTGATGAAAGTCCTCAATGAATTTTCCAGGAGAAGCTGTCTGTGTGAAGTAAAGATGGAAATTCTCTCTTCTGACTGCTGAAATCACTTCTTTTAAAGCCTTCAACTGATTGAATCAGACATCTCTCATTGTTGAAAGCAATCTCCTCAGTGGATTGTAGATATAATCAGCCATAGATGCAATATAGATGCATAGATGCAATAAACTTACTGATTATTGCACCAATATTACCAATTAGGTCAATGCTTGCTTGACCAAACAACTGGGCACCATAAACTTGCCAAGTTGACCCATAAACTTAACCATCCCACATACATATATTAATTTTTTAAAGTTTGTTCAACCTTGCTTTATTGTCCAAAATATAGACCACTTTCACAAATTGAAAAGGATATGTAATCTTCGAGTCTTATGTGCAGACTTCTATACATGTCCATTCAAACAAGCTTGTGGCTATTCTTATCTTCTGAGTTTTTGCTTACGTAAGATAGCAATGCGAGAGAGGTGTATCCATTTCTCTTGCAAAGCCATCAAATTCTACTTTATGTATTTTGAAATCATATTAGTGGATACATACAGGTTTATACTTTTTATATCTTCCTGGTAAATTGAAACAGTTACCATTATATAGAATTCTTCTTTATTTATATTAATGCTTTGCGTTTAATGCATCCTGGATTTTGTCTGCTATTAATATAGCTATATCAGTTTTCTTTTGCTTACTATATCTTTGTTCCATCCTTTTACTTTCAACTTCTGTGTCATTAATTTTCAGACTTTTAAAAAATAAATGTAAGAATTTATTACATATTTGGAAAGAGAATATGATTGGGTTTTTAAATCAATAAGCTATTATATACATATTTTAAATATTTATTTTTCTTTAAAAAAAATCCATTTTAACCCCCCTGTAGCCATTGGGCAGTTTGATCTAATTATAAATTCCAAAAAGAGATATTGGATTATGCTTGTAAACTGGTCTTTTAATCTGGGCATGATTAAGTTATTAGGACATTGACTGGGCCACGTCAATAGGGCGTTCAGCCCCACCCCTTGGTGGGTGGGGGAATCAAATATAAAAGGCAAGGCAAAGGACAGAGGGAGCAGTTTTGATGTTGGGGTTTTGATGCTGGAGCTGGGGAGGTGAGCAGACAGAGGAGATTGGTCGTGAGGAAGGAGAGAAGGCCCTGGGGATAAAGATGAGCCATTTGCCTGAGAGTTTACAGCTGGCCTTGTGGAGAGAAGCAAAGCCTAGAGAGCCTCATAGTCTAAAGCTGACCTTGTGGAGGAAACAGAGGCTCTGAGCCCAGAGAGAAACTGCCCCGGGAAGAGAGGAACCCAAGAAGCCTGAACCCTGGCAAACGTTGGCAGCTGTCTTGCTCCAACACGTGGCAATGGACTTTGGTAAGGGAAGAAACTTAAGCTTTTTGGCCTGGTAACTGTGGACTTCTACCCCAAATAAATAAACTTTATAAAGACCAACCTATTTCTGGTATTTTGCATCAGCATGCCTTTCGCTGACTAATACACCCCATCCACCCACCCCCATTTTTGTTGTTCTGTGTCCATTCACTGGGCAATTCTCTGTGTCAATTTCCTGCCCTCTCTTCTCATCCTTCTCCTTCTGTCTTCAATAAGATTTGATCCTGAGAACCTCTGATGTGGGAGAGAGGCGTCCTACCACCTGTGCCACCTTAGTTCCTGGTTTTTTGGCATGTCTTGTCTTGGCTCTCCCTTGCATCACTCTCCTGTTACGTCATTATCTTGCTGCGTGGTTTGGTGGGGCCTGGCATGCCCATGCACCAGGCCTGGGGACTCGCCCACTCATGGGGCCTGATGGTGCGCCCATGTGCAGGGTCTGACGGCCTGCATGCCTTCTATATTTTTTCTTTTTATTTTACTGGGAGGTCCCGGGAATCAAACCCAGATTCCTCCATATGGGAGACGGACGCCCAAACAATTGAGCCACATCTGCCCCCCTAGCTAATATATATATATATATTTAAAAGATTTATTTACTTTATCCATTTTAAACCCCCCCTTCCCCATTTGCTGTTTTGTGTCCATTCGCTGGGCAATTCTCTGTATCTGTTTCCTGCCATCTCTTCTCCTCCTCCTCCTCCAGTCTTCACCAGGATTCGATCCTGGAGACCTCTGATGTAGGAGAGGTGCTGTGCCACCTGTGCCACCCTGGTTCCTGACTTTCGGCACTTTCAGAGCATCTCGTCTTGTCTCTCCCCTGTGTCTCTCTCCTGTTACGTCATCATCTTGCTGCATGGCTCCCGGGGCCTGGCGGCTCACCGGCACACAGAGCCTGACAGCCCATGCACCTTCTCTCTATATATATTTTTAATTTTACCAGGAGGTCCCGGGGATCGAACCCAGGTCCCTCCATATGGCAGACAGACGCCCAACCATTTGAGCCACATCCGTCCCCTGCTAATATATATATATATATATATTTTTTTTTTTTTTTGCTGAGCTACTGTTTATTATACTTAAAGGCTCAAAAACCTCCAGGCCAGACGGTTAAAGACTCCGTGCTAAGCTTTGGAATTCCTGAGAAGTCCTAAACGGGGATTCCACTTGTTCCATCTAAGCACTGGCAAAGCCTCTAAACAGTCTTACAGCACTTCTCCTCAAGCATGAATACAGGAGAATGTTAACAAATGTACATATATTGCGTTAGAAACCCACCACAGTTAAACTATTTAGTTTGGCCCATTAGTTTGGTCCATTTATATTAGTGGAATTATGGATAAATTTAGATTTATTTCCATCAACTCATTTTGTTCTTTGTATTTGTCAACATTTTTCCTTTATTTCATCCTTTCTCCTCAATTATTGCTTTCCTTTGGATTGACTGAGTTCTTTTTCATTATTTCTCTATTATTTTTGGAAATTTTATACTCAGTGCCTATAGTTTTAGTGGCTATCCCAGATATTTTAACATGCATACTTAAGTTTTTTTTTTTTTTTCAGGATATACTGGGGAATGAACCCAGGATGGGAATGGGAAGCAGGTGCTCAAACCACTGAGCTACAACCTGTTCTGCCTTATGATTTTAATCAAAGAATCCTCCTCCCAAGCATTATAAGAACTGTATAGTGCTTTAATTCCAATTCCTACCATCTCAGTTCTTATGCTATTTAAGTTTAACACATTGGTTTTAGCTAGTGTGTGCATGTGTGTGTGTTTTAATCTCACATCAACAGAGGCCAGTAACAAAGTAAAAGAAGGAATCTCAGGAGATATGTTAGCTCTGAAAGTGACTTTTACCCAGAAAGTACCTTGATGCTGAAATCTTGAATGTCTGAAAATGACTTTATTCTGTCTTCATATCTGATTGATAGTTTGACAGGATTATCATACCTTGGAAATTTAAAGGCATTGGCCCATTGCTTTCTAACATGAAGTGCTGATGATAAAAAATATGATGTTAGGATAGATTTTAATTCCTTTCTAGGTAACCTGTTTTATTTTTTTCTATGAACTGTTTGAGATCTTCCCTTGAGCCTATATTGAAAAGGGTGGAAAGCACTTGCCCTGTGTATTTGCTATCCCTTACCTAAAGTAACATAACCGTGTTCCTGTTCCTTGAAAACTGGAAAAGTCAAGCATAATAATTTATATCCTCACTAGGACTGCAAAGAGAACCTCTCATAGGGCATAAAAAGACTGTAGAATGGGGACAGAGCTATGGAGACTTTCTATTAACTGAGGATGGAAGTCATTTTAAATCTTGTAGCTTTTGACAAACTATTACCGGCGATGCTGACATGGTCCTCCCAGACAAGACTCTGGGTATCTTATTCTTTGCTATTGCTTACAAGAGCAATTTCAAAGGGATAAAGAATACAAGGGAAACCCAATTAATTAGTTGTTTTTCATAGTATTAGGCAACTTACAGAAGGAAAGGGACAAACACCAGGCCTGCTTTTCCCCTCTTGAAACAGACAGGAGTGAGAAAAAGCTAACTGTCACTATTAGGAAGCAAGCCATTTCAAACCATCTCAGTTCTTTTCATTCCAAGAGAAAGTCCTTTCACCAAGTTAGTCCTTTCAAAAATTTTGTGGCATTCCCTCTTTTAAACCAAAGCCATGTTTATGGATCGCTTCAAGAGAGGCCATTCTGTGGCTTAGATTGAGCACGAGGGTGCTGTGAGTTGTCCTTAAGATTTTTAAGCCTTTTTTCTGGTTGAGAAGATCTCAGAAAAGGGTCTTTCAGCCATACCAATAAGACTATCTTTACTCCAAGCCATACTTTTAAAAATCTTTTGCCATATGGAGAGGTTGGGAGAGAGAAACAGTTTTAGTTTTAGTTTAGCCTTGGCTATCTTTATTTCCTGAACATTTTGCATGCTGAACAGTACCTTTTTATTTCACCTCTTTTTTAGCCATATCTTTAGTTCATTTCTCTTAACATATGTAGCCAAAAGAAACTACTTGGCACTTTCAACATTCTGCTTGAAAAATCTTCTTAGCCAGATCCACCAGTTCATTAGATACATTTTCTATGTTCCACTTAACCAGAGACAACAGTTTCACTAAACTTCAAACCAGCATGTAACATGAGTCCAGTTTTCTCCGACTCCAAAAACATTTTTCTCAATGTCCTTCAAGCCCTCATTAATGGTCTTTGCAAGTCCTTTCCAACTTTTTTGCCCACTGTCTGGCACCAAGGTCAATGGCATGTATTTTTTGTTACAGAAGCACCCTACTTCCAGATGCCAAATTCTGTTCTTTATATTAAAACTGCCCCCAAAGCTTTCTAGTGACTTTTTTTTTTAAATGGGTAAAAATCAAAATTCTCACAATACATACAAACATTTGCAAAATGATATATAAATATATATGCATATATGTGTATTTGCTTACAAAAATGTTATTTATATATATATATATACACATGTATTTTAAGTGGTGCTTAGATTACCCAAAATATTACATGGAACCCACTGGGATTCCCATGTTCCCCACCTCCCACACCTCCCACCACATCCCACACAAACATCTCCCACAGTGTGGCCCACCGCCCTCAATGAACTTACACATACTGGAGCCTTGCCACCAACCATAGACCACAGTTCACACTGTAGACCACACTCTCTCCCACTCAGTTCTGAGTGGTGTGTGCTGATTTAAAATGGCCTACATCCGTTGCCACAACAGTACTCAGGACAACCTCCAACTCCCAAAGAAGCCCCTGTATTTCAACTGCTCATCCCCTCCCTACCCCAAAAGTGTCAAGTGGCCACTGGCTCCACCTCATTGTTATAATTTCTTGCATTGCTAGAATCACCATATGTGAACAAGAGAATACCATCAAGTCCACTCTAGTCCATAGTTCTTCCCCCAATCCTGAGGGGACTGGGATGGTGATGTCCACTCCAACTCCAAGTGAGAGAGGGCTTATATCCCATGGATATGGTGGGTGGGATGATCCTGCCTGCAGATGCAGGCCCTCTCCATTCCCTGGGATGGCCATTGCCCATCGTTGTCTCCTCACCAGGTGACTTGGATGAGTCCATTGAGCTGCAGGGTAGGAGTTGCAGCTCCACCTAGATTTCATGCACACCTGGCACATAGGTAGGCGGGAGGCTCCAGTCTCTGGAAGTATACCTAAAAACTCCAGCATCACATATAGGTTTGAATAGAAGGGACTGGTGAACCGTGTGCAGGGAGGACTTATTTGAGTCTAATTCTGTCACTCTTAGGAGCCCAGATTCCAAAATAGAACCCACTGATAAGGCATCAGTCTCTGGGGCTATCCCCCCTTATATAGGACCAGGGTGTCTCTGGAGCTCTCAGGAACCCCACCGAGTGGGGTGATAGGCACTTAGATGTTCTATGAGCTCCTACTGAGGTGTGCGTAAGAGTTACCTCTGGGATGACCTCCCGACTCTCTTTGAAGTCTCTTAGCCACTTGAACTCATTTGTCTTTACCATTTCCCCCTTTTATTCAAAGTCTTTTTCCAGTTGTATTGCCAGTTGGCACTTGGTATTAATCCCTTGTTGCCAGGGAGGCTCATCCCCGGGAGTCATGTCCCACGTTGGGGGGAAGGTAATGCAATCATATGCTGAGTTTGGCTTAGAGAGAGGCCACATTTGAGCAACAAGGAGGCTCTCAGGTGGCAACCCTTAGGCACCCCACAACTGCAGGCTAAGTCTCATTTACAAGAGCAAAGACTCACAAGGGTAGTCATCAATAAAAAAAACACATCAGTGGGTCATCCTATTTTGACAGGCACTGTCCCTACACTCAGAGGACTATTGCTGCTCCCTTGGAGACTGTGGCAGAGCTCTCCAGACTAAGAATTCAGATCCCCTCATTTATTGTGTGATTATCCACCCATCATGACCATGCCTCATCCCCCGATCCTTTGAATGATTTTGTATATCTTTCATGTATATTCGGATGAACCAATCCCCACGAAACCCCCCCCAGACACCCCCCCCAATAATCCCCCGCAGTACCCATTGTAACCCTTCTGTGATCCAAATCCTCCATGAACATTTAGACCATACAATAATCAAATACACTTACTAGGAAAAAGAAACAAGTGTGATAAGCTTACATGCAAGAGACAAACATAAGGAAACTCAGGGGGAAAAAAAAAAAAGAGAGAAGGAAAAAAAAACAAATAAACAAAGAACAAAACAAAATAAAATATAATTAGTGGATTGGGACATTCAAAAAATGGGCAAAAAAGCAAAGGAAATGCCTTTAAAAAAATATATATATATATTCATTTTTTTTCCTTTCTCTTTTCTTTTTTCCCTTTTTTCCTTCCCTTTATCACTGTGTTATCAGATGTCTGGTGTGCCATGACACCTTCCTCCTCTCAATCCCCATTGTCTCCCAATTTTTCGTTTAATTTTCAAAGAAGTTTTAGGTCACAGCAAAGTCACACACGGAGTGCCGGAGACTCCCAGATACCAAACCACCCCCCCTTCCCCACCCCATATTGACTCCCCCCCCTTTTTTTTTGGTTGTTAGCATTGTTATAACTGTTATGCAGATAACAAAATATAGCAACTAAACATTGTCAGTGATTTACAGTATAGTTTACAATTTAGATGATACAGTTTAATAATTTTGATGATATTTACCATGTCCTGTGTCCATTACTGTAAGGTAATGAAAAACCTTCCCCATGACCACCAAACAACCCATTAGATCTTGACTGTTCCCTTCTCCCCAGCCCCCCAGGGCCCGTGATACCCCCCTCTCCCAACCCATGGAATGTCAAGATTCACAGTTACATGCCCTGGGGATTTGAACCAGCCCTTCCTAATCCACCCACCCCCCAGTGCTGCACCACCAAACCCAGGAACACCACCACTCATCTGCCCCATCCCCCAACATGCAACCACACTCTATCCCTTTACCATAGATTATGTCCATATGGGTGATGGCTCAAAGCCTGCTCTTCTCTTACTCTCTTTTGTTAACCTATCTTTCAGACAATGGTTCTCAGAGACTGCTCACTTTCCTCAGTTCAGATCAGTGAGGTCATATACTGTTCATCCTTCAGTGCCTGGCTTGCTTCACTCAACATAAGGTCTTCAAGATTCATCCACCTTATTCCATGTGTTAGCACTTTGTTCCTTCTTACAGCTGAGTAATATTCCATTGTATGTATGTACCACATTTTGCTTATCCATTCGTCTGTTGATGGGCACCGGGGCTGATTCCAACTTTTGGCAATGGTGAACAATGCCACTATGAACATTGGTGTGCATATATCTGTTTGTATTTTTGTTTTCAGTTCTTCTGGGTATATACCCAGCAGTGGAATTGCTGGATCATACGGAAGATCTATTGCTAGTTTTCTGAGGAACCGCCAAACTGTCCTCCACAGTGGCTGGACCATACCGCAGTCCCACCAGCAGTGGATGAGGGTTCCTATTCCTCCACATCCTCTCCAACATTTAGTGTCTCCTGTTTTTTTAATAGCTGCCATTCTGATGGGTGTAAGATGGTATCTCATTGTAGTTTTGATTTGCATTTCCCTGATAGCAAGTGATGTTGAGCATTTTTTCATGTGCTTTTTAGCCATTTGTATTTCTTCCTTGGAGAAGTGTCTTTTCAGGTCACT
>JAKSZT010054558.1:791909-831416 GCA_026826555.1 Tolypeutes matacus
AAAAAAAAAAATAGAAGGAAAAAGGAAGGGGGGAGGAAAATGGGAATAATAGCAATAGACCAGAAAGTAACAGAGAGAAACCAAAGATCCACACAGGCAAGCAGTCAAACAGAGCTAAGGGGGGTCAATGATTCCCCTAGGGTCCACGTGGATCTTTCCTGCCTATTTGTGTTTATCAATGAATTTCCCCACCGGGTTCTATATACAGGTCCTGAAGCAGCTTTTAGTTATTAAACTAAATTAAAAATAATTTATTTTTCATTTGTTGAGGTGACCTCACTTTTTTTTTTTTTTTAGCCAAATGCAGGACCCAAAATAATTCCTCCTCTAGACCCACCCCCTTACGGAAGGGACCCTAGCTGGGCCCGTGGAAATTAATCAAGCACGTCTCACTTTCCGGACTCCCAAGGTTAGCTGAAGCTCTGATGTTAGTCAGTGAGGAGTGCTAAAGACGGCGGATTCCGCCCCTTCTGGCACCGAGCTCCAGCGTCACCGGGCTGCTCAGTAAATCAGTTTGAGTGCAGATTCACGTCTGTTCTCAGCCTAATGGTGCTTCAGGTCGGCTTATCTGCTCCCCAAAGCTATGGGGCGGTGCAGGCAGCCAGATCAATGTCTAAAAATATAAAATACCCTTCCCTGTCTTCCAACTGAACCCTCCCTTTTTGGGGAAGTGTCCCTTCCTCCTGGCTCCACAGCGGCCCAGGTCTTATCCCTGGGTGGCTAGGGAAATCAGCTCTGTTCCCTGACCAAAATCCCCCCTCCGGTTCACTGGGTGCTGATTAGCTTGTTTGCTCTGTTCACACAAGGTCCAAGGGGCGCCAGGCAGCCAGATCCCCAGAAAATAGAACTTTTTCGCCCCGCCCGCGGCTCCAAATGGCCGTTTTATTTTTTTTTCCCTAACCGCGGGTCTCAGCCGCCTGTGCCAACCTCCACCGGCAGCCTCAAAACTCACGAATCTCCACCGTTCGGTCCACGCCGCCGATCCGCGCAGATAGATGTCCCAAGCTTCTCACTCCACGCGTGCACAGCACAGACCCCGGGGCAGGACCCCGTCCCCAATCCGCCTTGCTCTGGGAGCTTGCATTGTGCGCCCTCCTACACTAACGTCATCTTGGCCCCTCTCTAGTGACTTTTATAACCATTATATTATATCTCACAATTTTGGAGGTCAGGAACTGTAGCAGGGCTCAGCTGTGTTGTTCTTTGTTCCACATGGCAAAAACAGAGATTACTCCATGGTAGTCATCTGGCATAAGGGCTGGTCTAGATGGATACTAGATGGCTTCACTCACATGTATTGCACTTTGGTGGAGATGGCTGGAAGGTTGGGCTCAGCAGAAAACATTCAGTTGGAGTGCTTACACGTGGCCTTCCTATCGTAGCAGTCTTAAGGTAGTCGTACTTCTTACACAGCAGCTCAGGGATTCAACAGAAAGTATTCCAGGACAGTTGAGCCAAAGATACAAGGCTTTTTAGGCCTAGGTTCAGAAGTCCCAGAATCTGGTATGTTCTATTGGTCAAACAAACAAAGGATTAGAATTCTACCTCCTATTGAGAGAAGTAAAACAGAATTTATGGTCATCTTTTAACAACTTGATTGAGATATAATTGACATGCAATAAACTGCATATATTTAAAGTGTAAAATTTGTTAACTTTTGACATATATGTACCCCCATAAAACCGTCATCACTATCATGATAACAAACATCCATCACCCCCCAAAGTCTTCTTGTGCTCCTTTGTAATCTTCCTTCCTTCCCTTCCTGCCTCTGCCTGCTTCCATCACCACCCCCAACCCATTTGTTCTGCTTTCTGTTACTATATATATTTTTTTCTTTTCTTTTTTTATTTTATTTTATTTTTTTTTCCTGTTACTATATTTTAATTTACACTTTCTAGAATTTTTTATAAATATAAATATATTTGTCTGGTTTCTTTAACTCAGCATAATTACTATGAGATTCATCAGTATTGTGGCATGTAACAGTTCACTCCTTTTACTGCCGAGTAGTATGCCATTGTATGGATGTACCATAGTTTGTTTTCCCTTTTACTTGTTGATGGTCATTTGGATTGTTTGCAGTTTCTAGCTATTTCAAATAGAGCTGCTAAGAACATTTGCATAAAAGTCTTTGAATAGATGCTTTCATTTCTCTTGTTAAGATATTATGAATCAAATAGTTGTGTCATATGGATAGGTGTTATTTACCATTTTAAGAAACTAGTGAACTCTTTTCCAATGTGGTTTTACCATTGTACATTCTCAACAGTAGAGTATGACAGTTCCAATTGCTTCACATCCTCACCAACATTAGATATGGCCAATCTTGTTAATTTTACCTATTTTAATTGGTGTTTAGAGCTATCTCATTGTGGCTTTATTTGTATTTCCCTAATGACTAATAATGTTGAACATCTTTTTATGTGCTCTTTGCCTTCTGTGTATCTTCTTTGAGAATGTCCAAATTGCTTGCCTTTTTTCTTATTGGACTATTGTTTTCTTATTGAGTTTTGGGAATTCTTTATTCTGGATATAAGTTCTTTATAAGATATATGATTGGAAATACTTTTTTCAGCCTATGGCTTGGCTTTTCATTATCTTAACTGTATTTTTATCTGTTTTAGTTTGATGAGGTCCAATTTTAAAAATTGTTCTTTTATGATCAAATGTGCCACATCTAAGAAATATTTGGCTACCCCAGGGTCACAAAGATTTTCTCCTATGTTTCTTTTAGAAGTTTTATAATTTTAGGTTTTACAGTTAGGTCTATGATCAATTCCTAATTATTTTTACACACTGTGAGGTATGGATCAAAGTTGATTTTTATGCTTATGGGTATCCAGATATACCTACACAATTTATTGAAAAGACTCTACTTTCTCCATTGAATTGTGTTGGCACCTTTGTCAAAAATCAGTTTTGCATAAATTTGTGGGTCTATATCTGGTCTCTCTATTCTATTCTATTGATCTATTTCTCTCTCTTTACAGCAATACCATGCTGTCTTGATTACTGTAGCTTTATAATATCTCAAAGTCAGGTAGTGTTAGAACTTCAGATTTATTCTTTTTCAAAGTTGTTTTGGCTATTCTAGTCCTTTGAATTAACATATTAAATTTTTCTTAATATCTAAAAAATACTTGCTAGGATTTTGATTGGTATTGCATTGAATCTAAAGATCAATTGGGGTGAATTCCCATCTTAACAATATTAAATCTTATAACCAATGATAATATACATGTCCATTTATTTAGCTCTTATGTAATTTCTCTAAGCAATATTTTTTAGTTTTCAGTGTACAGGTCTTTTGCATATTTTGTTAGATTTTTTTTTTTTTTCAGATAAATTCAGTTGGCCATAATTACAAGGATTTATTTCAGGATTCTCAATTATTTCCCATTATGCCATTACCAAATTGTTTTAACTACTATAGATTTATAGAGCTTTAAAATTGGGTAATGTATTCCTCCACCTTTGTCCTGTTCAAAAGTGTTTTGAGGAATATGGGTCATTTGCATTTGCATATAAATCTAAGGATCAGCTTGTCAATTCCTTTTAAAAAGTATGCTGATGGTTTCTTAGGGATTGTCTTGAATCTATAGATCAATTTCAGGGGCATTGCCATACTAACCATATTGATTCTTCCAATCCATGAACATGGGATATCTCTCCATTTACTTAGATCTTCTTTAATTTATCTCAGCAAAGTCTTATAATTTTTTAAATGTCTTACATTTATTTTATTGAATTTATTCTTAAATATTTGATCTTTCTTGGTGCTATTGTAAAGGAGTTGTGTTTTTTTATTTCATTTTTAATTGTTCCTTGTTAATATGTTAAAATACAATTAATTTTTATATATTAATTTTGTGTCCTATAACATTGTTGAACTTGTTTATTAATTCCCTCAGGTTTTTAAAAATAGTTTCCTGAGGATTTTCTATATGCAAGATCATGTCATCTGCAAATAAAGACAGTTTTCCTTCTCTCTTTCCATTCTAGATGTTTTGTTTTCTTTTTGCCTTCTTGCATGGGCTACAACCTCCAGTACAATAGTCATAGCAAGAGCAGAAATCCTTGCCTTCTTCCTGATCTTAGACGGAAAGCATTCTCTCACCATTATGTACAATGTTAGGTGTAAATTTTTCATAAATGCCCTTTAATATTGAGGTACTTCCCTTTATTCCTAGTTTTTAAAGAGTATTTATTATGGATAAAATCACACATTGCATATGATTGTAATATCTATTGTCTCTTTAATCTAGAACTGTTTTTCTTACCCAACTTTTAAAAAAATTCCATTGTCTTGTTAAAGAAACCAGATATGTTGTCCTATAGAATGTGCTACAAACTCCAGCTGTAAACATGGGTCACTTCCAGGGGAAAACAAAGGATGATACAGAGGGTGGAACCAAGGGCTGCAAAGGTATCACCTAAGAAGAGAGCCCCAAAATTTATGAAGCAAACATTGACAGATTTGAAGGGAGAAATAGATGGTTCTACATTAATAATAGGAATCTTCACTATATCACTTTTAATAATGGATAGAACATCTAGAATGAAGATCACAGAAGGATTGCTTTTGTGGGAAGATGATGAAATAGGAAGTTCCAGAAATCAGTTTTTCCACAGAACAACTATTAAACTGGCAGGAACTATCTGAATCAACTATTAGAACAGTGTGAAGCATCCAGAGAAGAGTGAGAGGAAACAGTTGGTAAATTGTGGTGAATACCAGTTAATTTAACCTCTATGTAGTGGTTAGCATTTCCATCCCCCAGCCTTGTGGCAGGCAGCAGTGGGATCCACACCTCCAGCTCCTGGTGCAGCTTGCTGGTGCCAGGGTGGGATAAAAAGACCTAGTTCCCCAAGATGTGGGGCTGTGTTGCCAGATCACTGACACTGCTTTCGATCAGCTACTTCAGATTGCAGATCAGATTGCTTCAGATTCCTCAATGGAAGGCAGCCATTGTTCCAGACCTCCTTGGTCAAAAGCAGAAAAGGAGTCTTAAAAATCATATTATTTTTCAAAACTACCGGAAAGAAAAAAAAAAAAAAAGGAAGATAAAAAGAAAACAAACAAACAAACAAACAAAAAAACTACCGGAAAACAGTTAAAGGGCTGCATTAACTGAAGTGTAGAATCAAGATAATGCAGCTTCAAAAGCCATAGGAGAAGCTCCTGGCATCCCTGCAGGACCCTCTCCCATCCTCTCCCCAATGTAGTATAGATTCAGACTAAGCTCCCATTGTGGGTCCCTGGCCTTGTTCCAGCTGGAAAAAGCTGAACTAGGAAACTTCTCTCAGTCTTGCCTTCTCCATAGAATTTGCCCTCTAGGCTAAAGCAGCTTGGGACAGCTAAGCAATGTAACAAACAAGTATATAGCCTGGCGCAAAGGCTTACCTGCTTTAAATCCTAAAATGGAGTCTTACAGTGGAGAAGCACAAAGTCTATTTCATAGGGAGCAAAATGGTCATTCAGATTCCTCTAAACAGAACTCCTAAAGTCACTAGCAACCACAAGCCCAGGATAAGACACAGACTCAGAAAAGATAGTGAGGATCCTGCAATTTGCGTTTGCCTCAGGCTCATCTTGATAGGAGGACTGAACTCTGAAGGAGAGCACCAGCCACAAAGCCAATTTGTGAAGAATGGAAAGGTGTTTTTTAGATAGAAAGCTGAAAAAGGAACCAAACAGAACTACTGGAGTTGAAGACCACAAAAACAAATGAAAAATTCCTTAGAGGGTTTCAACAGCAGATTGGAGCTGGCAGAAGAATCAGTGATCTCCAAGATATGACAATTGAAATGAGACAGGATGAGGAGCAAAAAGTAAAAATAATTAGAAAAAGCAAAAATTGCATAAGAGACCTGTGGGATACCACCAAGCATACAATACACACATTATGGTATTCCCATAAGGAGAAGAAAGAGAAAAAGGTAGAAGGAATATTCAAAGACATAATGGTAGAAAACTTTCCAGACTTAGTAAAAGATGTAAATGTGCACATCCAAGAAGCCCAATGAACCTCAAACAGGATAAACTTGGAAAATATGCCCAGAGACATAGTAGTCAAGCTGTCTAATGCAAAGGACAAGGAAAGAGAAAGCTGCAAGAGAAAAAGCAACATGCTATATATAAGGGAGTGCAAATAAGATTAAGGGTCGATTTCTCTTCAAAAACCAAGATGAGACTTCCAAGCAAGAAAACAGTGGGATGAAATATTTAAAGTGTGGAAAGGCAACAATTTCCAGCCAAGAATTTTATGTCTGGTGAGACTGTCTTTCAAAGGTGAGGGAGAGATTAAATTATTGCCAGATAAACAAAAGCTAGAGGAGTATGTTACCATTAGACCTGCCCTACAAGTAGGCAATGTTAAAGGGAGTTCTTCAGTCTGAAAGGAAAGGACACTAGAGAGTGGATCAAAGTGACAGAAAGATATAAGGACCTTATGGGTAACTCTAAGTGCCAGTACTATTGTATTTTTTGGTACATAAATCCGCTTTTTACTTCTTACAGTTTCAAAAATACAAATGCATAAATACTAGTGATAAATTTATTGCTTGGGAAATACATTGTATAAAGACATAATTTGTAACAAGTATAATAAAAAGGTGGGGGCAGAGAGGTATAGGAACAGGGTAGGTGCATGCTAGAAATTAAGTTGGTATCAAATAAAGTATGACTGCTATAGATTTAGGATTTTAAATTTTAGCCCTAGGTAACCGCAAAGAAAATATATTCAGAAAGAATTGAGAAGGGACTCAAAATGGTACAAAACAAACAAATCAAATATATATGACAGCAGGCATTAATGGAAGAATTTATGGACAAATAAGGTATAAGACTTACAAAGACCCTGTAGCAATATTGGCAGAAGTAAGTCCTGCATTATCAGCAGTTACTTTATATATAAATGGATTAAACACTCCAGTCAAAAGGCAGAGATTGGCAGAAGCCCAACTATATGCTGTTTGCAAGAAGCTCATCTTAAATTCAAATACACAAGTAGGATGAAAGTGAAAGGATAGAAAAATATATCATGTACATATTAAACAAAATAGAGCTGTAGTAGCTATACTAATAGCAGATAAAATAGACTTTAAATAAAAAACAGTTACAAAGGACAAAGTAGGTCACTCTATATGGATAAAGGGGTCAATTCAACAAGAAGACATAATGATTATAAATATATAGACATGTCATGGAAGAGCCCCAAAATATATGAAGCACAAAATGACAGATTTGAAAGAGAAAAAAATGATTATACATTAAAAGTAGGAGATTTAATATACCAATTTAATATGGGATAGAACATCAATAAGAAAAAGAAGACTTGAACAGTACTATAAAATAACTAGCCCTAACAAACATCTATAGAACACGTTACCCAACAGCTGCAGAATACACAGTCTTCTCTAGTACACATGGATCATTCTCCAGGATATACCACATCTTAGGTCACAAAACAAGTCTTAATAAATTTTAAAATATCAAAATCATACAATGTAAATTCTTTGAACACATGGAATGAAGCTAGTAATAACAGAGAGAATTAGAAGATTCACAAATATATGGAAATTTACATACTCATTTTTTTTTTTGAGAAGTTGTGAGTTAACAAAACAATCATGCATATGGGATTCCCAAACATTGCCCCTCCACCAATACCCTACATTGTTGTGACACATTTTTTACAAATGATGAAAGAACATCATCATGATATTACTGCTATCTATGGTCCATGGCTTATATTTGGTGAATTTTTCCCATAAACCATCCTATTATTAATACTATGTAGGATTACATGTATATTGTATATTTGTTATAGTTCATGAGATAATGTTCTCCATATTTGTACTGTTAACTACAGTACAAATATTCCATTATTCACTACAGGATTCACTGTGTAATATGGTCCCCTGCTGTAGCAGTTTGATATTATTAATGAATTCCAAAAAGAAATATTGGATTATGTTTGTAAACTGGGCATATTAGAATGTTTTTGATTCAGAGGTTTTACTTTTACTTGATTAAATAATGATTAAGGCTTTGATTGGGCCACGTCAGTAGGATGTTAAGTCAAGGGGCAGGGACTCAGAGAAACTGCACTGCAGAAAAGGAAGTTTGGAGTTTTAATGCTGAACCCTGAGGAAGTAAGCACACAGAGGAGTTTAGTCGTGAGGAAGGAGAGGAGGCCCCAGGAAAAGAGATGAGCTGTTTGCCTGATAGTCTACAGCTGGCCTTGTGGAGAGAAGCAAGCCTGAGCATGGAGAGAAATGAACCCCGGGAAGAGAGGAACCCAGGAAGCCTGAACCCTGGCAGACGCAGACAGCTGTCTTGCTCTAAAACATGCCAAAAGACTTTGGTGAGGAAAGTAACTTATGCTTCATGGCCTGGTAAATGTAAGTGTCTACCCCAATAAAAACCAACCAATTTCTGGTATTTTGCATCAGCACCCCTTTGGCTGACTAATAAACCTGGCTTGTATAATCCATCCAAAGTGTACACTCAGTGGCTCTCAGTTTCATCATAGAGTTGTGCTGTTATCAGCTCAGTCCATTTCAGAATGTTTTCATTATTCCAAAAAGAAAAATCCCATACCCCCTTATAACCCTCCATTATTGATCCTTAGTATTGATATAATAGTTTCTTTGCCATGGCTGTAAAAATATTACAATATTACTGGTAACTATAGTCATACATTAGGTTAGTTGTATTTTTCCCATGTATCTCCAAATTCTTAATACCTTGTAACAGAGGAACTTTCTTGTATTTCTACTATTAACCGCAATCATCATCCATCACCTAAATCACTGTTATACAGTTCCTAGATTATCCTCCAGCTTTCTTTCAATTGACATTAATATTCCTAGACTACCCCTTTCAGCCCCAATTGCATTTATAAACCAGCAGTGAAACAACATAATCTTAACCAATGGACCAAGGGAAATTAGGAAATATCTTGAGGTGAATGGAAATGAAAACACAACATACCAAAACTTTGGACTGCAGCAATGGAAGTGCTGAGCAGGAAATTTATAGTTCTAAGTGCTTACATTAAAAAGAAGAAAAATCTCAAATCAGAAAACTAATCTCACAACTAGCGGATTTAGAAAAAAGAGCAAACTAAGCCCAAAGTGAGCAGAAGGAAGGAAATAACAAAGATTAGGACAGAGATAAATGACCCAGAGAATAAAAAACAATAGAGAGGATCAACAAAATCAAAAGTTGATTATTTGAAAATACCAATAAAATTGAAAACCTTTAGACAAACTGACAAGGAATAAATGAGAGAGGATGGGTGGGAAGGTGATGGAGTAGAGAGCACCAGGGTCAGTTCTTCCACAAGAACAAATATTAAACAGGCAGGAACCATCTAAAACAACTATTTTGAAATTCCGGAGGCCAGTAGAAGTACAGCACTTAGAGAAGAGCAAGAGGAAGAGGCTAGTAAATTACAGTAAATACCAGTAAGTTGCTCTATCCACATGGCAGTTACTTGTGCCCATTCCCCACTCTTGCATCAAGGTGCCACATGGCCCAGGCCATGGCTACATTGCTGATGACAAAAAGGGACATAAAAATCTGTTTCTCCAAGACCAGGGCTGGGTAGGACCAATCATTTATCATGGCTTTTTATTAGTGACTTTGGATTGCTGGGGGCCTGGTTCTGAGGGTGGCTATTTTCCAACCTGCCCCAGACAAAGGTGTAGCAGAGGAGACTTAAAGGTGCTATGCTTCCTGAGGGCTGTGAAGGACAGTTAGTTTGAAGGTCTGCATTTGCTGAGCAGGACATGAAAGCTCAGTTTTGGGGACCCATGGAAGAAACTCTTGGTGCCTTTCCTGACCCCCACTTCCCAGCGCACTTTGGGGCTGATCCGTGGCCACTTTGTGGGTCTCTGGCCCTATTTCCTCTGGGAAAGACAGACTTGAGAAATTCCTCTCAAGTGTGCTCTCCCTTCCAGAAATTACCCTCCAGGAAAAAGCAGCTTGAGACAACAAAAGAAGAATAAGAAACTGTAACTATATAGCCCAGGACACCTATGATACATCATCAATTGTACCAATATATGCATTATGGGAATCCCAGAAGAAGAAGGAATAGAGAAAGGGACAGAAGGAATAGTCAAATAAAATAATGACAGGGAACTTCCCAAACTTAGCAAAGACATGCATATGCACACCCAAGAAGCCCAGAGAGCACCAAACAGGATAAACATGAAGAAAGATACACCCTGACATATATTGATCACACTATCAAATGCAAAGGACAAAGAGAAAGTTCTGAAAGTTGCAAGAGAAAAGTAACATATTACATACAAGGAAGTCCCAATTAGATTAAGTGCCGATTTCTTACTAGAAACCATGGAGGCAAGAAGATAGTGGGTTGAAATACTTAAAGTGCTGAAAGAACACAAATGTCAACCAAGAATTTTATATCTAGTGATACTTTCTTTCAAAAAAGAGGGAGAGATTAAGATATTACCAGATAAACAAAAGCTGACAGGGTTTTTCACCACTAGACCTGCTCTACAAGCAATGCTACAGGGAATTCTTCAGACTGAAAAGAAGAGCCACTCAACAGTGGTTCAAAGTGGCATAAAGAAAGACCTGCAGTAAAGGTACCCATCTGGGTAATTATAAATGCCAGTATTATGGTAGTGTATTTTTCAGTATGTAACTCTGCTTCTCATTTCCTACAGGTGTTAAAATGCAAATGCATAAAAAGTAATGACAAATCTATGGGTTTGGACATACAATGTACAAGTGTCATGAGTACAAAAAAGTAGGGGCACAGGGAAGTTTAGGAAAAGTGTATGTGTAAGACATTGAGAAAATCAGTAGTGTTTCTATAAACAAGCAATGAACAATTGGAAGAAGACATCAAGGGAAAAAATCCTTTTACAATAGTAACTAAATGAATCAAATATCTAGGAATAAATCTAACCAAGGATATAAAGGACGTCTACACAGAAAACTATAAAACATTGCTAAAAGAAATCAATGAAAACCTAAATAAATGGAAGGACATTCCATGTTCACGGATAAGAAGACTAAATATTGTTAAGATGTCAATCCTACCCAAACTGATTTCTAGATTCAATGCAATCCCAATCAAAATTCCAACAACCTTCTTTTCAGAAATGTAAAGGCTCATCATCAAATTTGTATGACAAAGTCATGTTCAAAAAGGAGAATAAAGTTAGAGGTCTCACACTTCCCAAACTTAAAACTTATTACAAAGCCACAGTAATCAAAATAGCATGGTATTGGAACAAAAATAGATACACAAGCCACTAGAATTAACTGAAAGTTCAGAAATAGACCATTACATCTATGACTAATTGATTTTTGACAAGGCTGCCAATCCACTCAATTGGGAAAGTATAGTCTCTTCAACAAGTGGTGCTGGGAAGACTAGATCTCCATTTGCAAAAATGGAGGACCCCTATCTCACACTATAAACCTCAAAATGGATCAAAATGGATCAAAGACCTAAATATAAGAACTAGGATTATAAAATTCCTAGAAGAGAATATAGGGGAGCATCTTTAGGATTTTGTGTTAGGCAATGGTTTCTTAGACTTTACACCCAAAGGACAAGTAACAAAAGAAAAATTAAATAAATAGGACTTCAAACTTGAAAGCTTTTGTGCATAAGACTTTATCATGAAAGTGAAAAGACAGCCTACTCAATGGGAGAAAATACTTGAAAACCACACATCCAATAAGAGTTTAATATCTAGAATATATAAAGAAATTCTTCAACTCAACAATAAAAACACAATTCAATTAAAAATGGGCAAAAGACTTGAATAGACATTTCTCCAAAAAAGATATACAAATGGCTAAAAAGTACAAATAAAGATGCTCAACATCATTTGCTATTAGGGAAATGTGAATCAAAACCACAACGAGCAGGAAACGGATGTGGCTCAAGAGGTTTGACATCTGTCTACCATATGGAGGGACTGGGGTTCAATCCCCGGGACCTCCCGGTAAAAAAAAAAAAAAAAAACCACAACAAGATACCATTTCACACCCACTAGAATTACTACTATTAAAATAACAGAAAATTACAAGTGTTGGAGATGATGTAGAAAAAATAGACACCCTTGTTCATTGTTGGTCAGAATGTAAAATAGTGAAGCCACTGTAGAAGATAGTTTGGCAGTTCCTCAGAAAGTTAAGTATAGAATTATCATATAACCCAGCAATCTCAGTTCTAGATATATACACAAAAGAATTGAAAGCAGAGACTCAAAGAGATATATCCACACTGGTGTTCATAGTGGAATTATTCACAATTGCCAAAAGATGAAAGCACCTCCCAATTGTCCATCAACCAATGAATGGATAAACAAAATCTGGTATTTATATATATGCAGTGGCATATTATTCAACCATAAAATGGCATGAAATTCTAATACATGCAACAACATAGATGAACCTTGAAGACATCATGTTGAGTGAAATAAGCCAGACACAAAAGGATATACAGTGTATGACCTCACTGTATGAAATAATTAGAATAAGCAAATGCATTGGGTCAGAACCTAAAATATAAGTTACCAGGGGACAGGGTAGGGATAGGGAATGTGAAGTTAAGGCTTAAATGTACATTGTTCCTATTTGGAACAATGGAAATGATTTGGTAATGGATGGTGGTGAAGTTAGCACAACAATGTGAATGTAATTAACAGCACTGAGTATATATATGAATATGGTTAAAAAGGGAAATGTTAGATTGTATATATGGTGTATTAGTCAGCCAAATGGATACTGATGCAAAGTACCAGAAATTTGTTGGTTTTTATAAAGGGTATTTATTTGGGGTAAAAGCTTACAGATACAAGGCCCTAAAGAGTCCAACTCAAGGTACCTATAAGAGGTATTTTCTCACCCAAAGTCTGTTGCCACATGTTGACACAAGATGGCAGGCGATATTTGAGAGGATTCAGCCTTCCTCTTTTCTTTTAAGGCTTCATGGGTCCAGCTTCTTCTGATCTCAGCTGTAAGATTAAGGGCTTGCTTCTTTATGGGCTCAGACGCTCTGGTCTCTTCACAAGGTCAGCTGTAAACTATCAGGTGAATGGCTCATCTTTCTTTCTGGAGCTGCAGGATCATCTTCCATGTCTATGGAGTTCCCTTCCTCTGTGTATCTACTACTGTATGTCTACCTTTGTGTGAGAGTCTGTTTTATGAGCCCACCAAGGGGGCGGGAACTCAACCCTGCACATGCTAATGACATGGTTCAATCAAAGCCCTAATCTTGATTTAATCAGGTAAACAGAAAGCTTTTGAATTTAAGTCAATCAAAGGGTATCACACCAAGAGGAACAGACCAGTTTACAAACATAATCTTTCTTTTTGGAATTCATAAATAATCTCAAACTGCCACATATAGTAACAGAATAAAATGTTTTTAAAAATTCATGGAACTACACTACACAAATAGTGAACCTAAAGTTAAAACATGAACTATAGTTTAAATCATGGACTATAGTTAATAATACAATTATGCAAATGTGCTTTTGTGAAATGTAACAATTCTTCTACACCAATGCAAGGTGTTAATAATAGAGTGGTATATGAGAACACTGTATTTATACATGTTTGCTCTGTAAACCTACAACTTCTCCAATAAAGGAAAAAGTTTAAAAAGAGAGAGAGAGAAAGAGAGGATGCAAAAAGCTAAAATCAGAAATGAAAGGGAGACATTATTACTGTCTCCACAGAAAGAAAAAGGGTCATAAGAGAATTCTATGAACAACTGTACACCAATTTTATAAACCTAGATGACATGAACAAATTTCTAGAAACACACAAACTACCTACATTGACTCAATAAGAAATAGAAGATCTCAACAGACCAATAATAAATAAAGAGATTGAATCAGTAATCAAAGTCCTCCCAAGAAGATGTCTTCACTGGTGAATTTTGCCAAACATTCCAAGAAGAATTTACACAAATACTGCTCAGACTCTTCCAAAAAATTGAAGAGGAGAGACCACTTCCCATCTCATTCTATGAGGCCAGCATCACCCTAATACCAAAACCAGATAAAGATACCACAAGAAAAAACATTACAGACCAATATACCTTATGAATATAGATGCAAAATCTTCAACAAAACACTAGCAAATTGAATCCAACAGCACAATAAAAGAATTATAACTGTGATCAAGTGGGATTATCCCAGGCATGTAAGGATAGTTCAACAGAAGATGCAGAATAGGCATTTGACAAAATCCAGCACGCTTTCTTGATAAGAGCACTTAGAAAATCAGGAATAGAGGGAAACTTTATCAACATGATAAAGAGCATATATTAAAAACCCACAGATAACATCATACTCAACAGTAAAATTCTGAAATACAGGAAAAAGACAAGGATGTCCACTCTCACTTTAATTCAACATTAAAAAGTTCTAGTCAGAGCAATTAGGCAAGAAAAATAAATAAAAGGCATCTATATTGGAACATGAGAATTAAAACTTTCCCTATTTGCAGATAATATGATCATATATATTTAAAAACTGAAAAATCCACAACAAAACAAAGTGGGGGGTACAAGTTCAACATGCAAAAATCAGTAGTGTTTCTATACAGTAATAATAAACAATATGAAGAAAATAATTTTTAAAATTTGATTTACAACATCAACTAAAACGGATGTGGCTCAAAAGGTTCGGTGTCCGTCTACCATATGGAGAGACTGGGGTTCGATCCCTGGTACCTCCCGGTAAAAAAAAAAAAAAAAAAGAATAAAATATCTATGAATAGGGAGGCGGCTGTGGCTCAATCAGTAGGGCCCCCGTTTACCATATGGGAGGCCCCGGGTTCGGTTCCCGGGGCCTCCTGGTGAGGGCAGGCCCGCCCGCACGGCATGGTTGGCTGACCCAGCGAGCACAAGCAGCAGGGGGGGGATAAATGAATAAATAAATAAAATCTTTTTTTTTTTTTTTTTTTTTTTACCGGGAGGTACCGGGGATCGAACCCCGGTCTCTCCATATGGTAGACGGACGCCGAACCTCTTGAGCCACATCCGTTTCCCATAAAATCTTAAAAAAAAAAAAAAAAAAAATCTATGAATAAATTTTACCACATATGTAAAGAACCTACAAAGGAAAACTAGAAGATATTGCTAAAAGAAATTAAAGACCCCAATAAATGGAAGGACATTCTATGCTAATGGACTGGAAGACTAAATATTGTCCAGATGTCAATTCAACTCAAAGTGATTTACAGATTCAATGCAACCCAATCAAAATTCCAACAGCCTTCTTTGAAGAAGTGGAAAATCTAATCATCAAATTTATGTGGAAAAGTAATGGCCCTGAAGAGCAAACACCATCTTGAGAAAGAATGAAGTTGGAAGACCCATACTTCCCAAACTAAAACTTATTTACTACAAAGCTAAAGAGGTCGAATAACATGGTACTGGCACAAGGAGAGATGTATAGACCAATGGAATCGAATTAAGAGTTCAGAAATAGACCCACACATCTATGGCCAACTGATTTTTTTTAAGATTTATTTTTTATTTATTGATTTCCCTCCTCCCTCATTGTTTGCACTCACTGTTTGCTCTATGTGTCCATTTGCTGTGTGCTCTCTGTGTCTGCTTGTCTTCTTTTTAGGAGGCACTGGGAACTGAACCTGGGATCTCCCATGTGGGAGAGAGATGTTCAATCACTTGAGCCACCTCAGCTACCTGCTTTGTTGTGTATCTCATTGTCTTTCCTCTTTGTGTCTCTTTGTTGCATCATCTTGTTGCATCAGCTTGCTATGCCTGCCCATCGTGCCAGCTCACTGTCTTGCTCATCTTTTCCAGGAGGCACCAGGAACTGAACCTGGGACCTCCCATGTGGTAGGTGGGAGTTCAATTACTTGAGCCACATCTGACTCCCAACTGATTTTTTTTTTTTTAAGATTTATTTATTTATTTATTTCCCAGCCTCCCACATTGTTTTTTTTTAGTGCTCGCTGTCTGCTCTCTGTGTGTTCTTCTGTGTCTGCTTGTCTTCTCTTTAGGTGACATTAGGAAACGATCCTGGGACCTTCCGGGGTGGAGAGAGGCTGCTCAATCTCTTGTGCCACCTCAGCTCCCTGATTTGCTGCCACTCTCATTGTCTCTTTTCTGTGTCTCCTTTTGTTGCATCATCTTGCTGCGCCAGCTCTCCGTGCGGGCCAGCACTCCTGTGGGGTCCAGCACTCCACGTGAGCCAGCTTGCTTTTCACTAGGAGGCCCCAGGAATCCAACCCTGGACTTCCTATATGATAGACGGGAGCCCAATCATTTGAGCCACATCAGTTTCCCCCAAATGATTTTTGACAAGGGTGCCAAGTACACTCAATTGGGAAAGAATAGTCTCTTCAATAAATGGGGTGGATATCCATATGCAAAAGAATGAATATGGACAAATACCTCACATCATATACAAAAACTAAGTCAGAGACTTCCGGGAAGATGGCGGACTAGTAAGACACGGGAATCTCTTCTACAGAAAATAGCTAAAGGACAAGCTGAAACAGCCCTGAAAAAGATCTTCTAGGGTTTGGGACAGCAGGTGAAGGCTGCACACCACCCAGAGGAGAGAGGGACAGAAGAGGGAAATCGTGACTACAGAACTGTGAGTTGCAAGTAGCAGCTTCTGCTGCTGCCGGCACCCTCCCCCACACTCTTCAGAATTCTCGGAACCCTGGGCCTGTGACCACAGACAAAGGGGGCTTCAGGGATCTGCCACTCCCGGAAAGGGGAGAGAGAGGGACACAGCCTTAGGCTGACTCAGGTTCGGACCTGAAATTTGGGCTGCAGAGCCCCACGGATACTTCCACACTGCGGTTTGCCCTGGGAGCCTGGAAAGGACTAGAGAAATCCGATCCTCGCAACCTCCCTCTCTTCTAGCCTGGACTAATTGTTGAGGACACCACGGGAGAGGGGAGAGAGAGCCTGGGGCTGACCCTGCTTTTGACTCCCAGGTTTGGTCTGCCCTGTCCCGAGAGCCCTTCCAGGCTGGGTGGGGCTGCGCCATTGTTTGCCTTGGAGCCTGCAAGGGGCTAGAGATATACAAACCTCCCAATCTCCTCCTCTACTAACAGGGACTGATTGTTGAGGATTCAGAAGGGAGTGGAAATATTTCCTAGCTGGGAAAAGGGGGGTGCTACGAGAGAAGTCTGGAGAATGATCTCAGAAAGTTTGAATCACAGGACTCCTAGCCCCCAGACAGGAAGCTCTATCACATTGATCTGGTCTGTGTCACAACAAATACACTCCAGCCAGGCATTGAATTGAGAGCTGCCAACAAGCGCTATCTCCTGGCAGACCAAGGAAGTGAACATAAGAAAATTAATAAGAGAGGCTTTTCCTGGCCTCTATAGCCTCCCTGCCCAAGGCCCTAGGAAACGACTCTACAACCAATTACTGGGTCTAGTGCCCGGTTTTGAGCAACCAGCAGAACAATCGTAACAAACAAGGTTGAGCCAAAAATCAAAGAGCGGTGGTAACTCACAGCCTCCTGCCACTAAAACCCCATAAAAGAGAAAGAGATAGAGCATCTAAGTAAAATACAAACTAACCAGATGCTTAAGCACCAGCAAAAAATTACGGGCCATACTAAGAAAATAGAAGACATGGCCCAAGAAAAGGAATACAGCAAAGTCCCAGAAGAGATGCAGAATTTGAGAGAACTAATCAGTGAGATGAGCACACATTTCCAAAATCAAATTAACGAGATGAAAGAGAATATAGTTAAAGAGATCAATGACATCAAGAAGTCATTGCGCGAACGTAAAGAAGAATTTGAAATCATGAACAGAAAAGTAACGGAGTTCATGAGAATGAAAGACACAATAGGTGAAGTAAAAAATACATTTGAAGCATACAACAGCAGACTCGATATGATAGAAGAAAGAATAAGTGATACTGAAGACAGAGCAGCTAAAATTGAAGAGAGAAAAGAACAGAGAGAGAAAAGAATGGAAAAAATTGAGCAGGGGCCCAGAGAGTTGAATGACAACACAAAACGCAAGAACATACGTGTCATGGGAGTTCCAGAAGGAGAAGAGAAAGGAAAAGGGGCAGAAAGAGTATTTGAGGAAATAATAGCTGAAAATTTCCCAACTCTCACGAAAGAAATGAACTTACAGGTCCAAGAAGCACACCGTACCCCAATAAGAATTAATCCAAATAGACCTATGCCAAGACACATATTATTCAGAATGTCAAGTGTAAAAGATAAAGAGAAAATTCTCAGAGCAGCAAGAGAGAAGCAAATGATCACGTACAAAGGACGTCCAATAAGACTTAGTGCAGATTTCTCTTCAGAAACCATGGAGGCGAGAAGACAGTGGTATGATACAATCAGGAAACTGAAAGAGAAAAACTGCCAGCCGAGAATTCTTTATCCAGCAAAACTGTCCTTCAAATATGAAGGTGAATATAAAGTATTCACAAACAAACAGAAACTAAGAGAGTTTGCCAAAAAGAATCCACCTTTGCAGGAAATAAAAGGAAGCCTTAGAACCTGAAAGAAAAAGACAGGAGAGAGAGGCTTGGAGGAGAGTATAGAAGAAAGAATAGCAGAAAGGATAACCAAAAGAGTAAAAAGAAAGACAAAAATAAGATGACATATGAAAATCAAAGAATAAAATGGAGGAAATAAATAGTGTATTTTCAGTAATATCATTGAATGTGAATGGATTAAATTCCCCAATCAAAAGATACAGGCTGACAGAATGGATAAAAAAACATGAGCCATCCATATGCTGCTTTCAAGAAACTCACCTCAGACACAAGGATACAAGCCGGCTGAAAGTAAAAGGTTGGAAAAAGATAATCCATGCGAATAGTAAACAGAAAAGAGCAGGGGTAGCTATACTAATATCAGACAAAACAGACTTCAAATGCAAAAAAGTGATAAGAGATGCGGAAGGCCATTATATATTAATAAAAGGGACGATCCTCCAGGAAGATATAACAGTCATAAATATCTACGCACCTAACCAGGGTGCCCCAAAATATATGAGACAAACTCTGGCAAAACTGAGGGGAGAAATAGACATTTCTACAATAATCCTTGGAGATTTCAACACCCCTCTCACATCATTAGATAGAACAACTAGACAGAAGATCAACAAGGAAACAGAGAACTTGAACAATATGATAAACAAGTTAGACCTAACAGACATATACAGAACACTGCATCCAAACTCAGCAGGTTATACATTCTTTTCAAGTGCCTATAGATCTTTCTCCAGGAAGACCACATGTTAGGTCACAATACAGCTCTCAATAAATATAAAAAGATTGAAATTATACAAAGCACCTTCTCAGATCATAATGGAATGAAACTAGAAATCAATAACAGACAGGAAAAAAGGAAATTTGCAAATGTGTGGGGATTGAACAACACACTCCTAAATATTCAGTGGGTCAAAGAAGAAATTGCAAGTGAAATCAGTAAATATATTGAGACAAATGAAAATGAGAACACAACATATCAAAACTTATGGGATACAGCAAAGGCAGTCTTGAGAGGGAAATTTATAGCCCTAAATGCCTATATTAAGAAACAAGAAAGAGCTAAATTCAAAGATTTAACTGAACAACTTGAGAAACTAGAAAGAGAACAGTAAACCAATCCCAAAGCAAAAAGAAGGAAATAAATAATAAAGATTAGAGCAGAAATAAATGAAAATGAGAACAGAAAAACAATAGAGAAAATCAACAAAACCAAAAGTTGGTTCTTTGAGAAGATCAATAAAATTGACAACCCCCTCGCTAGAATAACAAAGAAAAAAAGAGAGAAGATGCAAATAAATACAATCAGAAATGAAAGGGGGGAAATTACAAATGACCTCACAAAAATAAAAAGAATCATAAGAGGATATTATGAGAAACTATATGCCAACAAACTAGACAACCTGGATGAAATGGACAAATTTCTAGAAACTCATAACCAACCTACACTGACACAACAAGAAATACAAGACTTTAACAAACCAATCACAGTTAAGGAGATTGAATCCGTCATAAAAAATCTCCCAGCAAAGAAAAGTCCAGGACCAGATGGCTTCACAGGTGAATTCTACCAAGCATTTCTAAAAGAATTAACACCAATCCTGTTTAAACTCTTCCAAAAAATTGAAGAGGAGGGAAAATTACCCAACACATTTTATGAAGCCAACATCACCCTAATACCAAAGCCAGATAAAGATTCCACTAGAAAAGAAAATTACAGGCCAATCTCTCTCATGAACATAGATGCGAAAATTCTCATCATAATACTTGCGAATCGAATCCAACAGCATATCAAAAGACTTATACATCACGACCAAGTGGGATTTATTCCTGGTATGCAAGGCTGGTTCAACATAAGAAAATCAATCAATGTAATACACCACTTAACAAATTGAAGGAAAAAAACCACATGATCATCTCAGTAGATGCAGAAAAGGCATTCGACAAAATCCAACATCCTTTTTTGATAAAAATACTTCAAAAGATAGGAATAAAAGGAAAATTCCTCAATATGATAAAAGACATATATGAAAAACCCACAGCCAACATCATAGTCAATGGGGAAAGGTTGAAAGCTTTCCCCCTAAGATCAGGAACAAGACAAGGATGCCCACTGTCACCATTGTTATTCAACATTGTACTAGAAGTTCTAGGTAGGGCAATTAGACAAGACAAAAAAGTTAAAGGTGTCCAAATAGGAAAAGAGGAAGTAAAACTCTCACTGTTTGCGGATGACATGATCCTGTATTTAGAAAATCCTGAAGTATCCACAACAAAGCTACTTGAACTAATAAATGAGTTCAGCGAAGTGGCAGGATATAAGATCAACATGCAAAAATCAGTAATGTTTTTGTACACTAGTACTGAACAATCTGAGGAGGAAATCAGGAGGAAAATTCCATTTTCAATAGCAACAAAAAGACTCAAATACCTAGGAGTTAACTTAACCAAGGAAGTACAGGACCTATATGCAGAAAACTACAAAACAATGCTAAAGGAAATTTAAAAAGACCTAAACCAATGGAAAGACATTCCGTGTTCATGGATTGGAAGAATAAATATCGTGAAGATGTCAATCTTGCCCAAACTGATTTATAGATTCAATGCAATACCAATCAAAATCCCAACAGCTTACTTTACAGAATTAGAGAAGGCAATTACAAATTCATCTGGAAGGGTAAGTGCACCCGAATAGCCAAAAGCATTCTAAAAAAGAAGAGCAATGTGGGAGGAATTTCTTTGCCGAAGCTACAGTGGTCAAAACAGCATGGTACTGGCATAAAGATAGACACATCGATCAGTGGAACAGAATTGAGAATCCAGAAATAAACCCTCACCTATACAGTCAACTGGTTTTTGACAAACCTACCAAGCCCTCGCTGATGGGAAAAAACAGTCTCTTCAACAAATGGTGTTGGGAGAACTGGATATCTATAACCAAAAGAATGAAAGAGGACCCCTATCTCACCCCCTATACAAGAATCAACTCAAAGTGGATCAAAGATCTAAATATAAAAGCCAGGACCATAAAACTACTGGAAGAAAATGTAGACATTAGGGAAACGGATGTGGCTCAAGAGGTTTGACGTCCGTCTACCATATGGAGGGACTGGGGTTCAATCCCCGGGACCTCCCGGTAAAAAAAAAAAAAAGAGAGAGAGAAAATGTAGGGAAACATCTTCAAGACCTTGTAGTAGGTGGTGGTTTCTTGGACCTCATACCCAAAGCACATGCAACAAAAGAAAAATTAGATAAATGGGACCTCCTCAAAATTAAACACTTTTGCACCTCAGAGGACTTTGTCAAAAGGGTGAAAAGGCAGCCGACTCAATGGGAAAAAATATTTGGAAATCACATATCTGATAAGGGTTTAATATCCAGGATATATAAAGAGATGTTACAACTTAAGAATAAAAAGACAAATGACCCAATTAAAAAATGGGCCAAAGACTTGAATAGACATTTCTCCGAAGAAGAAATACAAATGGCAAAAAAACGCATGAAGAAATGCTCAACGACACTCATGATTAGGGAAATGCAAATCAAAACTACAATGAGATATCATTTCACACATATCAGAATGGCCACTATTAAAAAGACTGAGAACTACAAGTGTTGGAGAGGATGTGGAGAGATAGGAACACTTCTTCACTGTTGGTGGGAATGCAGGATGGTACAATCACTATGGACGACTGTTTGGCAGTTCCTAAAGAAGTTGAATATAGACTTGCCATGTGACCCTGCAATAGCACTACTGGGTATATACCCAGAAAAACTGAGAGCAGTGACACAAACAGACATCTGCACACTGATGTTCATAGCCACATTATTCACCATTGCCAAAAGTTGGAAACAACCCAGGTGTCCATCAACAGATGAATGCATAAACAAACTGTGGTCTATTCACACGATGGAATATTATGCAGCTGTAAGAAGAAATGAAGTCATAAAGCATATGGCAACATGGATGAACCTGGAGGACATTATGTTGAGTGAAGCAAGCCAGACACAAAAGGACAAATACTGTATGAATGCATTAGTATGAACCAAATATATTGTGTAATATATTGTTTGATTCACACACACAAAAAAAAAACAAACAAAAAAACAACAACAAAAAAATTTACATGCATCCATTACATTTAATTGAGAAATGTATATATTTATTCATCTGTGTTTCCTTTTTAGTTTTTAATTGCTTATGTTTTCAATTATTAAATGTACAAAATAAAGTTAAAAAAAAAAAAAAAAAACTAAGTCAGAGATGGATTAAAGACCTAAATATAAGAACCAGTACTCTAAAACCCATTGAAGAAAACAGAAGGAAGCATCTTTAGGATCTTGTGTTAGGCAATGGTATCTTAGATTTTACACCAATATTATGAGCAACAAAAGAAAAAAAAATACCTAAGTGGGACCTCATCACAATGAAAAACTTTTGTGCCTCAAAGGAAAAAGACAATGTACATAATGAGAGAAAATATTTGGAAACTACATACCCAATAAAGATTTAATACCCAGAATATATCAAGAACTCCTACAATTTAACAACAAAGAAAGGCAAACAACCCCATTAAAAAATGGGCAAAAGACTTGAATAGAGATCTCTCTAAAGTGATATACAAATGGCCAAAAAAACACATGAAAGGATGCTTTACATCATTAGCCATTAGGGAAATGTAAATCAAAATCACAGTGAGATACCATTTCACACCCACTATTAAAAAATGAAAAATAATAAGAGCTGTAGAGGATGTAGATAGAGGAGCCCATGTTCATTATTGGTTGAAATGTAAGAGTGCCATCACTGTGGAAAATGGTTTGGCAGTTCCTCAGAAAGCTATGCACAGTATAGAATTACTGTATGACCCAGCAACCTCATTCTAGGTATATACCCCAAAGAGTTGAAAGCAGGGCCTCAAAGAGATATATCCATACTGGTGTTCATAGTGGTATTATTCACAATTGCCAAAATATGGAAGCAATGCAAATGTTTATGAACAGATAAATGGATAAAAAATGTGGTATATACATTCTATGAAATATTTTTCAGCTGTGAAAATAAAGCTACAATACATGTGACAACATAGATGAACCTTGAAGAGATCATGTTAACGAAATACGCTAGAACCAAAAGGACAAATGTTGTATGATCTAACTGGTATGATTTGACATGAAATAATTAGAATTAGCAAATTTGTAGAGTTAGAAACTAGAATACAGGTTACTAGGGACTGGGGTAGGAATAGGAAGTGGGGAGTTAATTTTTTAATCTTTATTTTGTTTTATTTCTTGTTTTTTTTATTTGTTTTGTTTTTTTAATTTCTTTATTTTGATTTTTTTTTGGGGGGAGTTAAGTTTTAATTGGTGCAGAGTTTCTGTTTGGGGTAGTAGAAAAGGTTTGGTAATGTGTTGTGGTGAGGGTAACAGAACATGTAATTAACACCACTGGATTTTATACATATAAATATATCATCTTATATATACATTATATTATATATACGAATGTGATAAAAGGGAAAATTTTAGATGGTATATATGTTGCTAGAACAAAACTTAAAAAAACCAACAACCATAGGACTATAAAACACAGACATTGAACTCTAATGTAAACTATGGACTATAGTCAATAGTACAATTATAATAATACTCTCTCATCAATTGTAATGAAGGCACCACATTAATGCAAAATGTTAAAAAGGGGTGGGTATATAGGAATTCTGTATTTTCTGCATGATCATTCTGGAAACCTACAATTTCTCTAATACAAATAAGTAAATAAAATAAAAAATAAGGCATCAGAAGCAATACTATAAATCAGCTAGACCTAACAGACATATAAAAAACAATTCACCCCAAAACAGCAGAACACACATTCTTCTCGAGTGCACATGGTTCATCCTCCAGGACAGACACTATGTTAGGTCACAAAACAAGTCACATTAAACAACAGCCAAAAGGTAGAAACAATCCAAATGTCAATCAACAGATGAATGGATAAACAAAATGTGGAACATATACATAAGGAGAATTAGTCAGCTGTGAGAAGTAATGAGGTTCTGAGACATGCAGCAACATGGATGGACCTTGAAAACATTATGCTGAGTGACAGAAGCAAGGCACATCAGCACAAATACGTTATGATTTCAGTTATAGGTAATATCTAAAAATGACTAATTTGTAGACAGAAAATAGAGTAGAGGTGATCAGGGTTTGGGGGAAGGAGAAGGGAGGGAGAGTTGTTGCCTGGTAGGTATAGATATTTGTAAATTTTAGAAAATTTTAATTAAAATTGATAAAATAGAATATGGTAGGAATAATATTCTGGTTATCTCAAGGTTGGGTCATTTTAGTTGTGGCTTTATGTTTTAGTTTCCTTGGATGCTCAAGCAAATACCATGCAATGGGTTGGCTTAAACAACAGGAATTTATTAGCTTACAGTTTTTTTTTCTTTTTTTTTTTTAAAGATTTTATTTATTTATTCATCTATCCCCCCCCTGCTGCTCGCGCTCACTGGGTCAGCCAACCACGCCGTGCGGGCAGGCCTGCCCCCACCAGGAGGCCCCGGGAACCGAACCCGGGCCTCCCACATGGTAAACGGGAGCCCCACCGACCGAGCCACAGCCGCTTCCCATAGCTTACAGTTTTGAGGCTAAGAGAAAATTGAAATCAAGGCCTCATCAAGGTGATGTCTTCTTCCAGAGACTGACGTTCTGCATCTGGCTACCAGAAATCCTTGATCTGTGGATCCTCTGTTACATGGCAATGCACAGTGCAGCCTCTCCTGGCCTCTCTATTCTCTTTTAGGTTCTGGTTGAATTTCAGCTTCTTGCTTCCCGTGGCTTTCTCTCCTTCCATATGAATTTCATTCTGCTTTTAAAAGGACCCCAGTAATAGGATTAAGACCCATCTTGATTGGTTGGGCCACACCTTAACTGAAGCAACTTCATTAAAAGGTCCTACTTAAAATGGGTTCACACCCACAAAAAATGGATTAAGTTTAAGAACATGTTTATCTGGGGTATATCTGACTCCAAACCAGCACACTTTATTTCTAGTTTTATTGCATTGTGATCAGAATTTTAAAATATTATTTATTGAGGTTTTTTGGTTTATCTTTATAATTATCCTATGAGCACTTAAAGAAAAGGTAAATTTTCTATTAGGAAAGTTCAATATGTATCCTCAGGCTCTCTTATTGACAATGTCTCTTAGGTGTTCAATATCCATACATTTTTTTGCATGTGAGAAGTGTTGCATTATTCATTTGGTATTATACATAAACCACATCAAAATGCCTTTTGTTGATTAAAAGACAACATTTCAGATACAGGGAATTTTAATTAGATTGAGCAGTTAAGACCAAAAAAAAAATAAAGTGGGCGTAACTACCTTATTTTCAGTACCTGCTTTTAAACGGGCTGACGAACACCTTTGAAACAAGGTAAGTCTTGCTGTGTTCTATGAGACAGTGAAGAGATTTGTCTAGTATTTACACATATTTATAAAACCAATTATATAAATCTAAATATAAAACCAATCTCCTATAGGTTGTGATTTGGCATTCACCTTTGTGAAAAGTTGAAATTCAACCTAGCCTCATCCAATTATATATATGTTTATTTTTTTACTAAACATTCTAAAAGTAAATTTTAATGCACCACACTCAACCCAACACAAAGTTGAAAAAAAAAAGTATGGGTAGAGAGTTGGACATCTGGCTTCCGCGAAGGGGCCTTTGTATGGTGGGCAAGGAGAGAGCGAATTCAAAATGAGTGATGTTGAGAAGGGCAAGAAGATTTTTGTTCAGAATATATCTTTAAAAGGGGGAAATAATGCTGCACTGGCTGAGCCAAAATTACTATAAAAATTTAAAAAGCTTGATCACATTCATTTAAAGCCAATCTTATTTAACTCAGGACTGTCCAACAAAAATATCCTATCAGCCATTTGTGATCTGAATTTTAGTGTATGAGATCAATTTAAATATTGTAAAGGTAAAAAAGTCACAAAGACATTTCTGTTTTGTAATAAATACTGCCGTGGCCAACTATCACTCATTGGTAGCTTTTTTGAGATAGCTATCAACTCTGCCCTGTCTGACTTCTTAATGCCAGCAAAGATCATTTTTGTTCCAGGGATGGGCTTCTTGGGCTTCTCCAAATACTCCATCATGGTCTCTTCTCCTCAAGTGATGCCTTTGTTCTTGTTGGCATCTCTGTAAGAGAATCCAGGGGCCTGATCTGTCTTCCACCCAAACAGAACATGCATATTTGGCCCAGTCTTGTGCTTGCCTCCCTTTTCCACAGTGTGGCACTGGGCACACTTCTGAAGAAAAATCTTCTTGCCCTTCTCAACATCACCCATTTTGAATTTGCTCTCTCATTGCCCACTATACAAAGGTCCCTGCTCAGAAGCCGGACATCCCGCTCTTTACCCATACATTTCTTTTTTGCCACTTTGTGTTAGGTTGAGAGTGGTACATTCAAATTTACTTTTAGAATGTTTCTGTTTCTTCTTACATTTCCTTTATTTATCCTTTATGAATGTTGGGGCTGTATTTGTTTTTTTAACATATTTTTTTTTAAATTATTTTTTAAAAGATACTTAGATTACATAAATGTTACATAAAAAATGTAGGGGATTCCCATATGCTCCACTCCCTACCCCTCCCACACTTTTCCAAAAAATTAACATCCTTCATTAGTGTGATACATTTGTTACAATTGATGTACACATATTGGGACATGGCCACTGAGTGTGGATTATAGTTTACATTATAGTTTAAACTCTCTCCCACACATTTTTGTAAGTTATGACAAGATATATAATGGCCTACTTCTGTCATTGCAACGTCATTCAGGACAATTCCAATGTCCCAAAAATGCCCTCATATTACACCTATTTTTCCCTCTCCCTCCCCTCAGAACCTCTGGTGGCCACTGCCTCCACATCAATGATAAAAGTTCTTCCATTGCTAAAATAATAAGTCTTTACTAGAATAATAGTAAGTCTACTCTAGTCCATCGTTCATTCCCCAATCCTAAGGATTCTGTGATGGTGATGGCCACTCCGCCATGAGACAGATGGATGGGAATATCTTGCTTGAAGTTGTAGACTTTCTCTGTTCCTTGGGATGGTCATTGTCCATCATCATCTCCTTGTTAGTTGTCCTGGATGAGTCCAATAAACTGGAAAGTAGGTGTTGCAAGTCTGTTGAGATTCAGGGCCCAACTTGCACATGGAAGGCCAAAAGATTTAAGTCTCTTGGATATACACCTATCAACTCTAGTACTAACTATGGGTTCAAATGGAAGGGGCAGAAGAGCCAATTGTAGGGAAAACACAACTGAGTCCAACTCTATCTCACTGGGGAACATAAATTCCAAAGTAGGGCCCGCTGGCAGGGTACCAAACTCCTGAGCTGTCAGCCCTGCCTATAGTGTCTGGATGTCTCCAGGGGCCTTAGGACCCCTGCTACTTGAGGCAACATTTTTGTGGCAGTCAGTGAGATCCTGCTGAGATGTGCATAAGCATAACCTCTGGAGTGACCTCCCAACTCACTTTGAAGTCTCTTAGCCATATAAACTCATTTGTCTTTACCCTTTCCCCCCTTTGGTCAAGGTCTTTTTCCAGTTGCATTGCTAGTTGGTGCTTGGTAGTAATCCCTCAGTGCCAGGGAGGCTCATCCCTGGGAGTCATGTCCCACCCCAGTGGGGAGGGAATGCATTTATATGCTGAGTTTGGCTTAGAGAGAGGCCACATTTGAGCAACAAGTAGGCTCTCAGGAGGTAACTCTTAGACAACCTATAATACTAGGCCAGGTTTCAATTTCACAAGAAAAGTTTCATAAGTACAGTTATCAATATCAAGGAACCATCAATCATTCATCCTCCTTCACTAGTCACTGCCCCTGACTTGGGGGATTCTTGTTGTCCCATTAGAGAATGTGGCAGAGCTCCCCAGGATGGAATTTGATATATTTTTAAGTATTGTGTGGATCTCCACCAACTGTGACAATGCCCCATGACCCCTTAAACTCATTCATATGCCTTATAGGTATGCCCCAGGTGAACTTCCTCCCATGCATCTCCCATCACTGATACCCCACACCAATGATCCTCCCCTGCCACAGTTGTAACCCTGTGATCCAAAACTTCTTCAACAAAATAATTGAATGAAAATAATAAGAAAATGAAATAATGATGTTAGTTTTAAAAATAACAAATAAAATACAAAAAATTAAAAATAATTTGAAATAAAAAATAAAATAAAAAAATTGGCATTGTCTTTCATCACTGTAAGATCTGTTGTCTTGTATGTACAGTGACATTTTCTTCCATTTATTCCCCTAGTGTCTGTTTTTTTTCCACTTTACCTTCAAAGAAGGTACTGTGGTTTTTTGTTTTTATTGTTTTTTTTTTTAACCTCTAAATACTTTAACATGTATGTCTAAATTTGCCAGATCAGCTCTGACAAATACCACACAATGGATTGACTTAAACAACAAAAGTTATTGGCTCACATTTTCAGAGGCCAGAAGTCCCAAATCAAGGTGTCAGCAAGGCCATACTTTCTCTCCAAGTCTGTAGCAATCAAGAGATGGCAGTCCTCCATTACACAGCAATCTGCTTCATTCTCTCTTCCTGTGGCTTTCTTAACTTTTGGCTTCTACATCTTCTGGCTTCTCTTTATAAGGCCTCCAGTAATATGGATTAAGACCCCACCCCCTGTTTCAATTTGGCCACACTTTAATAACATGTTCGAAAGGTCCTATTTGGAAATGGGTTCATACTCATAGGAATGCAGATTAAGATTATGTCTTTTGTGGGATATAGGATTCAATCACAAGAACAGTGCATTTCCTGAAAAAACAAGGATATTCTTTTATAAAACCACAATACAATTATTTTAAAAACCACAGTTTTAGTACTAATATTATATCTGTGATGGTTAGGCTAATGTGTCCATTTGACCAGGGAATTGTGCCCAGTTGTTTGGTCAAGTAAGCTAATTGTAATACAAGGACATTTATGGACTTCAGTCACCAGTGAATTTATTGCATAGATGGCTGATTACATCTACAATCAACCAAGGAGATTGCCATCAGCAATGAGTGCTGTTTTATCCAATCTGTTGAATGCCTTAAAAGGGGATGCGATTCCAGCATTCAGAGAGAATTTTCCAGCTTGAATTTGGACAGCCAACATCTCCAGGAAACTCATCAAAGACCTTCAATGGAACCCCTGGTTTGCAGCCTGACTGTGGAATTTGGACTTGTGCATCTCCATGGTCACATGAGAGAACTTTATAAAATCTTATAATATTACAGATATCTCCTGTTGATTCTGTTTCTCTGGAGAACCCTGACAGGGTACCAGGAGTGGTTCTTGAGGAACAGAATCTTAAACATGGGATTTCTGAAGTGGTTCGGGGAGTTTTGCAATTGGCTCTCTACTCTAATTGGACTCAAGGGTAGTAATGACTCCCTTTCCAATAATCAAGAGGCTACCAACAGTCCATGGCATAAGTTGACAATGGAGATATGCAAAATATCATCACTGGATTCCCCTACTTCCATGCTATAAAAGGCAAGGATTTGGGTGAGACTGTTTTCAACACCTTACCAGAGTTTTGTGAAGTCAAAAGGTACAGTGATGTTGGCTGGCTCCTCCTAGATACTCTGGGTACAGTTACAAGAAAAGGATGAGATAAAAGCTTCAAATTTGCAACTTAAACACCACATGAATCATGTGAAAGTTTCTATGTGTGCTCTGAAAGGAAAATCTTGTTTCATATAGCCACAAACTTGAGATCTCTGAAAACCAGACTCAGAGTCTTATTGAATGAGTAGCAGAGTTATAAAGATAACTAAAATCTCAGCTTCAAAGGGTGTCTGCTGTTGAGGTGAAGGCATTGATTGGGAAAGAGTAGAACCCTGAGGATTGGGATGGAGACATATGGGATGATGATGATATTGGTGGAGACATTGGAACCCTAAATTCTGCTGAGAATTTGCCAGATAAACCTGTGATGGCCTGTCCTGTGGAGACCACACAATGTCAACCTTGTATCACCCAGCCTCCAGCCTGCCACAGGAAGTCTGGACCTCTTCCAAGCCCTGAGGTAGGTACCAGCCAAACTCCAGCATGCACTGCCCAACCTCCACCCTGCCCTGAGGAATCTGTCTTCCAATAACTGCCTGAAGAGATTAATCTTGTCTCACCAGATGAAAATGCAAAGGAATGCTCTGAGGTCAGTAGCTTGCAAGGCATTTCTAGTCCTTCTTCTTATGCATTCCCACCACCCCTCTTCTCTTTGAGACTTATTACTAGTCTAAGATCACAAGGCCCCAAAGGTGAAGTACAAATTATGACCCATGAGGAAGTACACTATACTCTGAAAGAACTGCATGAGTTTTCCAAATTATATAGACAGAAATCAGAGGAATATGTGTGGGAATGGATACTAAGGGTATGGGATAATGGTGAAAGGAATATAAAGTTGGTCAGGCTGAATTTATTGATATGGGCCCACTGAACAGAAATTCTACATTCAGTGCTGTAGCTTGAGGGGCTCAAAAGGGCTCTAACAGTTTGTTTGGGTGGTTGACTGAAACATGGACCAAAAGATGGCCTAGAACATCTGAGGTTGAGATGTCCGATTTACCCTGGTATACAGTAAAAGAGGTAATTCAAAGGCTTTGAGAGATTGGAATGCTAGAATGGATTTACCATTTAAGACCTGCCCACCCACCCCAGGAATGTCCAGAGGACACACCTTTAACGAGGATTGTGAGGAATAAATTTGTAAGACTAACTCCATCTTCCCTGAAGAACTCTGTGGTTGGTCTTCTCTGTAGTCCAGATATTATTGTAGGAACAACTGTAATGGAACTAGAATCCTTAAACATTATGGGGATGATTGGATCTTGGGTCAGTAAAAGTCAGGTATAGGTAGTTAATCACCAAAGACAAGGTAGGAGTGTCTACCACAATGAAAGGCAGACTCAAAGCAGCAATCAAAAGAGTCGGAGTTGCATAGAGTTATGGCATTGGCTAATAGGTCATGGGGTACCTTGGAGTGAAATAGATGGGCAATCTATTAAATTCCTACTTGACCTGTATAAGCAGAAGAATTCTAGGTCGCGTGAACAAAACCGTAACTTGAATTACACGCACAAGGAATCCTGGCCCCATAATCAATTCCCAGACTTGAGACAGTTTACAGACCCAGAGCTTCTTGAATGAGGAGAAGGTCAGGTACCCTTGAGGAAGGATCCTGTTACACTGCCCAAAATTTATACTGGTAATCTTCCTCCCAGCTTTCCCCAAGGACACTTATGGCCTTTTACCAGAGTAACTGTGCATTGGGAAAAAGGAAATGATCAGACATTTTGGGGATTATTAGACACTGGCTCAGCAGTGACATTAATTCCAGGAGACCCAAAACATCGCTGTGGTCCACCAGTCAGAGTAGGGGCTTATGGAGGTCAGGTGATTGATGGAGTATTAGCTCAGGTCTGTCTGATAGTGGGTCCTGTGGGTCCCTGGACCCATTCTGTGGTTATTCCCCCAGTTCCAGAATACATAATTGAAGTAGACATACTCAGTAACTGGCAGAATCCCCACATTGGATCCCTGACTTGTGGAGTGAGAGCTATTATGGTAGGAAAGGCCAAGTGGAAGCCCCTACCTAGCAAAATAGTAAATCAACAGCAATACCAGATTCCTGGAGGGATTGCAGAGATTAGTGCCACCATCAAAGATTTGAAGGATGCAGGGGTGATGATTCCCACCGCATCCCCACTCAATTCTCCTATTTGGCCTGTGCAGAAAACAGATGGATCTTGGAAATGACAGTAGATTATCATAAACATAGCCAGGTGGTGACTCCAATTGCAGCTGCTGTCCCAAATGTGCTATCATTGCTTGAGCAAATCAACACATCTCCTGGTACCTGTATGCAGCTATTGATCTGGCAAATGCATTTTTCTCAATTGTTACTGGTAAGGACCACCAGAAGCAGTTTGTTTTCAGCTGGCAAGGCCAGCAATATACCTCCACTGTCCTGCCTCAGGGATTTAACAACTCTCCAGCCCTATGTCATAATATTGTTCACAGGGACCTTGATCGTCTTTCCCTCCCACAGGACATCACACTGGTCCATTATATTGATGATATCATGTTGCTAGGACTTAGTGAGCAAGAAGTAGCAATGACTCTAGACTTATTGGTAAGGCATTTGTGTGAGAGAGGATGGGAGACAAAGCCAGCAGAAATACAGGGGCTTTCCACATCAATGAAATTTCTAGATGTCCAGTAGTGCAGGGCATATCAAGATATCCCTTCTAAAATGAAGGATAACCAGCTGCATCTGGCCCCTCCTACAATCAAAAAAGAGGCACAATGCTTAGTTGGTCTCTTCGGATTTTGGAGACAACACATTTGTCATTTGGGTGTTCTACTCCAGCCCATCTACTGAGTCACCAGAAAAGCTGCTGGTTTTGATTGGGGGCCAGAACAAGAGGAGGTTCTGTGACAAGTCCAGGCTGCTGTGCAAGCTGCCCTATGACTTGGGCCATGTGCTCCAACAGATCCAATGGTGCTGGAAGTTTCAGTGGTCAATAGAGATGCCATCTGAAGCCTTTGGCAGTCCCCTATAGAAGAATCACAACACAAACCCTTAAAATTTTGGAGTGAAGCCCTGCTATCCTCTGCCGATAACTACTCTCCTTTTGTGAAACAGCTTTTGGCCTGATATTGGGCCTTTGTATAGAATGAATGCTTAACCATGGGCCAACCCAGAGATCTGAGTTGCCTATCATGAGCCGGGTATTGTCTGACCCACCAAACCATAAAGTTGGGCGTGCACCACAGTACTCCATAATAAAGTAGAAGCGGCATATACGAGATAGAGCTCGAGCAGGTCCTGAAGGCATAAGTAAGTTACATGAGGAAGTAGCCCAAATGCCCAAATGGTCACCACCCCTGCAATGTTACCCTCTCTTTCCCAGCCCACAGTTTTGGCCTCTTGGGGAGTCCCTTATAATCAGTTAACTGAGGAAGAGAACACTCAGGTCTGGTTTACAGATGGTTCTGCATGATATGCAGGCACCACCCGAAAGTGGACAGCTGCAGCACTTCAACCCCTTTCTGGGACATCCCTGGAGGACAGCAGTGAAGACAAATCCTTCCTGTGGGCAGAATTTTGGAGGAGTACACCTTGTTGTTCATTTTGCCTGGAAGAAGAAATGGTCAGAGGTACATTTGTGCACTGATTCGTGGGCTGTTGCCAATGGTTTGGCTGGATGGTCAGGGACTTGGAAGGAATATGACTGGAAAATTGGTGACAAGGAGGTCTGGGGAAGAGATATGTAGATAGACCTTTCAGAGTGGGCAAAAATCATGAAAATATTTGTGTCCCATGTGAATGCTCACTAGAGGCTGAATTCAGTAGAATAAGATTTTAATAATCAAGTGGATAAGATGAACCACTCTGTGGCTAATGCTCAACCTCTTTCCCCAGTTACTCCTGTCATTGCCCAATGGGCTCATGAACAAAGAGGTTTGGAGGTAAAGATGGAGGTTATGCATGGGCTCAGCAACATGGACTTCTCCTCACCAAGGCCAACTTAGCTACAGCCAATCTGCCAGCAGCAGAAACCCACACTCAGCCCCTGATATGGCACCATTCCCCAAGGTGATCAGCCTGCTACTTAGTGCAAGTTGATTACATTGGACCACTTCCATCATGGAAGGGACAGCAATTTGTTTTTACTAGAGTAGACACATACTCTGGATATGGGTTTGCGTTCCCTGCATGCAATTCTTCTTCTGAAACTACCATCCGTGGACTTACTGAATGTCTTATCCACATCCATGGCATTCCACACAGCATTGCTTCTGATCAAAGAACCCAGTTCACAGCAAATGATGTGCGGGAATGGGCACAAACCCATGGAATTCACTGGTCTTACCATGTTCCCCATCATCCTGAAGCAACTGGATTGATAGAATGATGGAGTGGCCTTTTGAAGACTCAATTACAGTGTCAACTAGGTTACAATACCTTGCAGGGCTGGGGCAATGTTCTCCAGGTGGCTGTGTATGCTCTAAATCAGTGTCCACTCTATGGTGCTGTTTCTCCCATAGGCCAGGATTCATGGGTCCAGGAATCAAGGGGTGGAAATGGGAGTGGCACCACTCACTATTACCCCTAGTGGTCCATTAAGAAAATTTTTGCTTCATGTCCCTGCAACCTTAAACTCTGCAGGTCTTCAGGTCTTAGTTCCAAAAGGAGTGCTTCCACCAGGGAACACAACAATGATTCCATTGAACTGGAAGTTAAGACTGCCACCTGGCCACTTTGGGCTCCTCTTACCTGTGAATCAACAGGCAAAGAAGGGAATTACTGTACTGGCTGGGGTGATTGAAGGGGAAATAGGGTCTGCATCCACATAATGGGAATAAAGAAGAGTTTGCCTGGAATACAAGAGATCCTCTAGGGCGTCTCTTAGTTCTGCCATGCCCTGTGATTAAAATCAATGGAAAATTGCAACAACCCAATCCAAGAAAGACTAACAATGGCCCAGAATTCAGGAATGAAAATTTGGGTCACCCCACCAGGCCAAGAACCACAGCCAGCTGAGGTGCTTGCTGAGGATAACAGGAACGTGGAATGGGTAGTGGGAAAAGGTAGTGATAAATATGAACTTCAACCACGTGACCAGTTACAGAAATGAGGACTGTAATGGTCATGAATCTTCTTTGTTTTATTGTGAGTATGATTGTATGTGAACATAAAACAAATATCTTTGTTTTCTTCCCTAACCTTTTCCTTTATCATAATGGCAAGTTGTATTAGTTTCACGTCATAATAATTAAGAATGTTAGGTTTAAGAGTGAATATTACGCAAGGACTTGCAACCCTATTCTGTAGGGAATTAATGTGTTTCTGGTTGTACACAGGACGGTTGAATATTGTTAGGCAGAAATATATATGCATGTCTGTTATTGTTTTTACTTAGAGACTAAGTATGGTTTAAGGTGATGTGTATGGCTGCCAAGTTGACAAGGTGTGGACTGTGATTGTTAGGCTAATGTGTCAACTTGTCCAGGTAATTGTGCCCAGTTGTTTGATCAAGCAAGCACTGGGCTAATTGTAATACAAGGACATTTATGGACTTTAGTCATCAGTGAGTTTATTGCATAGATGGCTGATTATATCTACAATCAACCAAGGAGATTGCCATCAGCAATGAGTGATGATTTATCTAATCAGTTGAATGCCTTAAAAGGGGAAGTGATTTCAGCATTCAGAGAGAATTTTCCAGCTCCATTTCAGAGAGCCATCGTCTCCTGGGAACTCATCAATGACCTACAATGGAGGCCCTGGTTTGCAGCCTGCCTGTGGAGTTTGGACTTGTGCATCTCTACGGTCACGTGAGAGAATTTTATAAAATTTCATACTATTTATAGATATCTCTTGTTGATTCTCTTTCCATAGAGAACGCTGATTAATACATGATCTAATCTACTACTTTATTCAAATGCTACTGATTGAACTAAACTATTTCCTTAGAATCCAGTCTAGGATTATGCATTACTTTTTTTTTTTTCTGCTGGATATTATTCCTTTACTAGCCACAGCAGTTTTTTTTTTTTTTTAACAAATCAATTTTATTGACACATATTAATAAATCATACAATCCATCCAAAGTGTACAATCAATGGTATTTGCTATAATCACATAGTTGTACATTTATCACTTAAGTCATTATTAAAGCATTTTCATTATATGCATTTCTTTTAATTGTCGTATCTCTTTGGGCTCCTTCAAATAATTCCTCAATCTTTCTCTGTCTTTCATGACCTAGTGAAGAGTACAGGCCAGTTATTTTATAGAATGTCCTTCAATTTGGATTTGTCTGATGTTTCTTCTGATTAGGATGTTATGCATTTCTGGTAAGAATAATATAGAAGTGCTGTGGTCCTCAGGGCACCATTAGTGTTGATGTTAAATTTGATCACTTGGTTAATGTGGTGCCTATCAGATTTCTCTACTGTAAGATTACTACTTTTCATTTGTAATAATGTATTGTGTAGGAAGGCATTTTGAAGCTATGTCAATATTTGTTTTCTCATCAGAGTTTTAACCCACTAATTTTAGCATCCATTGATAATTCTTGTCTGAATCAGTTATTTTGATGATGGCTACTCAGGAGCTGTGTTACATGTTTCAAAGATATTTATAAACTGTTATATCTTCATTGTAAATTTTGGCAGTTAGCAATAAAGTGATATTTTTCTCATTTAATGCTTTTGGCCTAAATGATATTTTGAAATTATTAAGATCACAACCACAGCTTTGTTTTTGTTTGTTTGTTTTTTCTTTATTAGAGAGATGTGGATTTACAGAACAACCATGCATAAAATCTGGATTCCCATATACCACCCTATTGTTAACAATTTGCACTGGTGTGTAATATTTATAACAACTGATAGCACATTTTAAAAATATATATTAAATGTAGTTCATGGTTTAACTTAGGGTTCACTGTACAGTGTAGTTCCATGGATATATATTTTAAAATTTTATTCTGTTACCATACATACAATCTAATATTTACACTTTTAATCCCATTCAGATAGATATTTCAGAGGTGTTACTTGCATTCACAATATTGTGCTACCATCACCACCATCCATTACCAAAATATTACCATCATTCCAGATAGAAAACCTGTACATTTTAAGCCATAACTTCCCATTCCCTATCTCCACTCTGTCCCCCAGTATCCTATATTTCAGATTCTGACTCTGTTTGCTTATTCTAATTATTTTGAATTAGTAAGATCATACAATTATTTGTCCTTTTGTATCTGGCTTATTTCACTCAGCATAATGGCTACAAAGTTCATCCATGTTGTTGCACGTATCAAAGGACTTCATTCCTTTTTACAGCTGAATAATCCTCCATTGTATGTATATACCGCAATTTTTTTTTTACATGTATAGTTTGATGGATACTTGGGTTGCTTCCATCTTTTGGGAATTGTGACTAATGCTTCTGTGAACATCAGTGTGCAAATATCTGTATGTGTTCCTGCTTTCAATTCTTTTGGGTAAATCTAAGATGCTTCCCTGTTTTTTTTCTAGGAGTTTGATAGTACTGATTCTTATATTTTGGTCTTTGATCACATTTTGAGTTGATTTTTGTTTAAGATGTTAGGTAGGGGTCCTCCTTTCTTTTTGCAAATGGAGATCCATTTTTCCTAGCACTATTTGTTGAAGAGACTATTTTTCCCCCACAAAGTGGTCTTTGCCCCCTTATCAAAAATCAAAGGAGCGGGACATGGTTCAAGCAGTTGAGCACCCGCTTCCCACATGGGAGGTCGCAGGTTCAGTCCCCGGTGCCTCCTAAAAACATAAACACAAACAACAAGCAAACAAATGAAAAAACCAACTCAGGGGAGCTGATGTGGCTCAGTGGTTGAGTGCCAGTGTGGCAATTTGGTAGTATTTATGAGTTCCAAAAAGGACATATTGATTATGTTTGTAAACTGGTCTGTTCCTCTGGGCATGATACCCTTTGATAGTATTAGATTCAGCTGAGGTGCTTTTGATTAAATTTTGTTACAATTAGGGCTTTGCTTTGACCACATCATTAGGGCATGCTGGGTTGAGTCCCCACCCCGGCTGGTTGGCTATATAAACAGATGCTCAGTCAAGAACACACAGAGAAGTAGATACACAGAAAAAGACAGCAGAGGAGAGAACTTGGTTTTGACGCTGGAGACCCAGAAAGAGTTGAGCCATTCGCCCGATAGTTTACAGCTGACATTGTGAAGAGAACAGAGCCACTGAGCCTGGAAAGAAATGAGCCCTGGGAAGAAAGATGAGCCTTATGCCAGCCTACAGCTGAGATAGGAAGAAGCTGGGCCAACAGAGCCTTAAGAGGAAGGAGGAAGGCTGAACCCTTGTAGATATAACCCACTGTAGCAGTTTGGCAGTTTGATGTAGTTATGAATTCCAAAAACAGATATTGGATTATGCTTGTAAACTGGTCTGCTAATCTGGGCATGATCAAGTTATGATTAGGGCATTGACTGGGTCATGTCAGTAGGGTGTTGAGCCCTACCCCGTGGTGGGTGGGGTCTCAAAGATAAAAGACATTGCAAAGGACAGGGATGTAGTAGTTTTGAGTTGGAGTTCTGATGTTGGAGTCTTGAGCTGGAGCCCCAGGAAGTGAGAGAGCTTGGTCGTGAGGAAGGAAAGAAGGCCCCAGGAAAAGAGATGAGCTGTTCACCTGAGAGTCTACAGCTGGCCTTGTGGAGAGAGGCAAAGCCTAGAGAGCTTCATAGTCTAAAGCTGATCTTGTGGAAGAAACAGAGGTGCTGAACCCAGAGAGAAACAGAGCCCTGGGAAGAGAGGAACCTAAGAAACCTGAATCCTGGCAAACTTTGGCAGCTGTCTTGCTCCAACACATGGCAATGGACATTGGTGAGGGAAGAAACATACACTTTATGTCCTGGTAACTGTGGACTTCTACCCCAAATAAATACTCTTTATAAAAACCAACCAATTTCTGGCATTTTGCTTCAGCACCCCTTTGGCTGACTAATATATCCACTAATGCATCAACACATGGAACAGTCTTTGGTTGAGAAAGTACCTGTTATGGTAACTTGAGTTGGACTCTTTAGGGTTGGGCAACTGTAAGCTTCTACCCCCAAATAAATACCCTTTATAAAAGCCAACAGAGTTCTGGTACTTTGCATCAGCACTACTTTGGCTGACTAATACAGCCAGCTTCCCACATAGCAGGTCTGGGGTTCAATCCCTGGCTCTTAACCGTTTTTTTTTAAGGTTAAAAAAAAAATCAGATGGCCATAAATGCGAAGGCTGATATCTGAGCTCTCAATTCAAGTCTATTGGTGTCTATGTCTGTCCTTGTGACAGTACTATACTG
>JAKSZT010054558.1:831516-879366 GCA_026826555.1 Tolypeutes matacus
CCCCCCTTGCTTCTTGTGCTCGCTGGGTCAGCTAACCACGCCATGCGGGCGGGCTTGCCTTCACCAGGAGGCCCTGGGAACCGAACCCGGGGCCTCCCATATGGTAAACGGGAGCCCTACTGATTGAGCCACAGCCGCTTCCCATATACTGTTTTGATTACTGTGGTTTTGTAATAAGTTTTAAGATCAGAAGTGTGAGTCCTACAACTTAATTCTTCCTTTTCAAGATACTTTTGGCTATTTAGGTCCCCTTTCCTTCCATATACATTTGATGATTGGCATCTAGAAATTGCTTTGGGGGAAGCGAATGTGGCTTAAACGATTGGGCTCCCGTTTGCCATACAGGATGTCCAGGGTTCGATTCCCGGGGCCTCCTGGTGAAGGCAAGCTGGCCTGTGCAGCAAGCTGGCCCACATGGAGTGCTGGCCTGTGCAGGAGTGCTGTTCTGCGCAGGAGTGCTGGCCCACGCAGGATGCTGGCCCGCATGGAGAGCTGGCACAGCAAGGTGATGCAACAAAAAGAGACACAGAGGAGAGAGAATAAGAGACCCAGCAGACCAGGGAGCTGAAGTGGCGCAAGAGATTGAGTGCCTCTCTCCCACTCCGGAAGGTCCCAGGATTGGTTCCTGGTGCCCCTTATAGGGAAGACAAGCAGACACAGAAGAACACTCAATGAATGGGCACAGAGAGCAGACAATGTGGGGGGTGGGGGAGGAGAGAAATAAATAAATAAATCTTCAAAAAAAGAAAAGAAATTACTTTGTGTAGGATTGTCATCTTAAGAATATTTAGTCTTCTAATCCATGAACATGATATGTCCTCCCATTTCTTTAGGTCTTATTTTATTTCTTTTAGCAATGTTTTATAGTTTTCTATGGGGACGGATGTGGCTCAAATGGTTGGGCATCTGTCTCCCATATGGAGGGACCCGGGTTCGATTCCCAGGACCTCCCGGTAAAATAAAATAAAAAAATAAAAAATAAAATGATAGTTTTCTATGTACAAGTACTTTACAGCTTTAGTTAGATTTATTCCTAGATATTTGATTCTTTTAGTTGCCATTGCAAATGGAATTTTTTTTCTTTATTTTTTCTTCTGATTGTTCATTGTGTGTGTATGGAAACATTACTGATTTCATTGTTGATATTCACTTTGCTGAATTCATTTATTAGCTCTAGGAGTGTTTTGTGGATTTCTCAGGATATGTATTTTCTGAATATAGGATCATGTCATCTGCAAATAGGGAAAGTTTTGCTTCTTCCTTTCCAATTTGATGTCTTTCATTTCTTTTCTTGCCTAATTGCTCTGGCAAGAACTTCCAGTACAATATTGAATAATATTGTTTATAGTGGGCATACTTGTTTTGTTCCTGATCTTAGAGGGAAAGCTTTCAGTCTTTTACTATAAGTAGGTATATTAGTCAGCCAAAGGGGTACTGATGCAAAGTACCAGAACTCTGTTGGCTTTTATAAAGGGTATTTATTTGGGGTAGAAATTTACAGTCACAAGGCCCTAAAGAGTCCAACTCAAGGTACCATAAGAGGTACTTTCTCACCCAAAGTCATTGGCCACATGTTGAAGAAAGATGGTGGGCAATGTCTGTGAGATTTCAGCCTTCCTTCGTCCTCTTGAGGTCTCTGCCTGGTCTCTCTTTCCTTTTTCTTAAGGCTCTGTGTGCCCAGTTCCTTCCAATCTCAGCTGTAGGCTGGTATAGGGCTTGTCTCTTTTCCCGGGGCCACAGGATCAAAGTTCTTTCCTCTTCCATGTCATGACAAACTTCTCTCTTCTGGTATCTATGGAGCTCATTCTCTTTTCTCATGTATCTTCTTCTGTGTCTGTAATTCAAGTTAGGGTTTTGTTCATGCGACCTAGAATTCTTCTGCTTATACAGGTCAAGTAGGAATTTAATAGATTGCCCATCTATTTCACTCCAAAGTACCCCATGACCTATTAGCCAATGCCATAACTCTATGCAACTCCGACTCTTTTGATTGCTGCTTTGAGTCTGCCTTTCATTGTGGTAGACACTCCTACCTTGTCTTTGGTGATTAACTACCTATACCTGACTTTTACTGACCCAAGATCCAATCATCCCCATAATGTTTAAGGATTCTAGTTCCATTACAGTTGTTCCTACAATAATATCTGGACTACAGAGAAGACCAACCACAGAGTTCTTCAGGGAAGATGGAGTTAGTCTTACAAATTTATTCCTCACAATCCTCATTAAAGGTGTGTCCTCTGGACATTCCTGGGGTGGGTGGGCAGGTCTTAAATGGTAAACCCATTCTAGCATTCCAATCTCTCAAAGTCTTTGAATTACCTCTTTTACTGTATACCAGGGTAAATCGGCATCTCAACCTCAGATGTTCTAGGCCATCTTTTGGTCCATGTTTCAGTCACCACCCAAACAGTTAGAGCCCTTTTGAGCCCCTCAAGCTACAGCACTGAATGCAGAATTTCTGTTCAGTGGGCCCATATCAATAAATTCAGCCTGATCCAACTTTATATTCCTTTCACCATTATCCCATACCCTTAGTATCCATTCCCACACATATTCCTCTGATTTCTGTCTATTTAATTTGGAAAATTCATGCAGTTCTTTCAGAGTATAGCACACTTCCTCATGGGTCACACTTTGTACTTCACCTTTTGGGGCTTGTTGTGATTTTAGACTAGTGATAGGTCTCAAAGAGAAAGGGGGTGGTGGGGGTAGGTAAGGAGAAGGACTAGATTTGCCTTGCAAGCTGCTGTCCTCAGGGCCTTCCTTTGCATTTTCATCTGGTGAGACAGGATTAATCTCTTCAGGCAATGGTTGGAAGGCAGATTCCTCAGGGCAGGGTGGAAGTTGGGCAGTGCATGCTGGAGTTTAAAATATTAACTCTGGGATTTACTCCCTGGGATGTCTGTTTCTTGATTTTTTTAAAATCAGCTGTTGATAAGACAGAGATTTTTCTTGAGCTTCAGGTCTCCTGTCAGGATGGTCTGCCCAAGGCAAATGCAGTGTGCAGGTTTTCCCTGTCCTTCTGGGCCTCTGTCTTTTCCTGGGCTTTTGCTTGGTGGTTGCTTTAAAGTTTCCCTGTGTACAGGAAATTGGTCATCCCTTCTGTTTCCCAGGACACAGACCTCCCTCTCTCAGGTATCTGAAGCTAGCAGGCCTTTGTACCAGACTTTCTGCCTATATTTTTTCCATTCTCCTTTCATTGTCTCAGGCTACTTTTGCCTGTAGGGCAAATTCTGGGTGGCGGGTCATCCCAGGGATGACTTTCCCAATTCAGTCTTTCCCAGTTAAAACAGGGCCAGGGACCCAAGGAGAGGGCACAGACCAACTGCTATGTGCCCTGTGAAGGGTGTCAGGAAGGGCACCAAAAACTTAACTGATGCCTCCTCAAAGCTGAGCTTTCCTGGCTTTTCCAGCAAATGCAGTCCTTCAGCTAACTTTCCCCCAGAGCCCTGAGGAAGTCCTGTGTATTAGTCAGCGTTCTCTAGGGAAACAGAATCTATAGGAGATATTTGTAAATAGTATGAAATTTTATAAAATTCTCTCATGTGACCATGGAGATGCACAAGTCCAAATTCCACAAGTAGGCTGCAAACCAGGGGCTCCATTGAAGGTCCTTGATGAGTTAGTTCCCAGGAGATGTTGGCTGTCCTAAGTCAAGCTGGAAAATTCTGAATGCTGAAATAACTTCCCCTTTTAAGGCAGTCAACTGATTGGATAAAATGTCACTCATTGCTGATGGCAATCTCCTTGGTTGATTGTCGATGTAATCAGCCATCTGTGCAATAAACTCACTGATGATTAAAGTCCATAAATGCTCTGGTATTATAATTAGCCCAGTGCTTGCTTGACCTAACAACTGGGCACAATTATGTGGCCAAGTCAACACATTAGCTTAACCATCACATTGTCTATCCTGGAGAATGTTCAATGTGAACTTGAGAAGAATGTATATTCTGTTTTGTTGGGTGAAGTGTTCTGCATATGTCAGTTAGGTATAGTTCTTTAGAGTATCACTCAAGTCTTGTATTTCTTTATTGATTTTCTGACTAGATGTTTTATCCATTATTGAGAATGGTATATTAAAGGCTTCTACTATTAATGCAGAACCATCAATTTCTCCCTTCAAATCTGTCAGTATTTCCTTCCTATATTTTGGAGCTGTGCTGTTAGGTGCATATATATTTATAATTGTTACATCTTGTTGAATTGTCCCCTTTATCAGTATATAATGACCATCTTTTCCCTTGTAACTTTTTTTGACTTAAAGTCTATTTTATCTGATATTTGTATAGCTAACCCAGCTCTCTTCTAGTTACTACTTGCATGGTATATATTTTTCTGTCCTTTCATTTTCAATTTACTTGTATATTTGAATTTAAGGTAAGTCTCTTGCAGACAGCATATAGTTGGGTCATGCTTTTTTATCTGTTCTGCCAAAATCTGCCTTTTGACTTGAGAGTTTAATCCATATACATATGTCACTACTGATAATGTAGGACTTTCTTCTACCATTTTGCTATTTAACCTTTGTAAGAGTTATACCTTTTCCCCTTCACTTCTGTTAATGTGTACTTTTATATTTATCTGATTTTTTTGTGTTGTGCTATAATGAATGTCTTCTCATTTCTCTGGATATATTTTTCATCTATTTTCCTTGTGGTAACCATGAGGTTAAAATTTAAAATCCTTGGGAAACGGATGTGGCTCAAGAGGTTCGGCGTCCGTCTACCATATGGAGAGACCGGGGTTCGATCCCCGGTACCTCCCGGTAAAAAAAAAAAAAAAAAAAAATTTAAAATCCTAAATATATACCAATCATATTTGATTTGATACCAATTTAACTTAAATAGTAAACACATATACTTTTTCTATATACCTCTATTGTGCCACTTTTTTTTTGATACTTATTACCACTTAAAGCTTTGTACATTGTATGTCCAAAACCATAGATTTATCATTACTTTTTATGCATTTGCATTTTAGCACCTGTAGGCAGTAAGAAGTGGTGTTACCATATCAAACAATATACCACAGTAATACTGGCATTTATAATTATCAAATGGTGGTGATTACCTCAGGTCTTTATTTCTTTAAGCTGCTTTGAACCACTGTCTAGTGTCTGAAGAAGTCCCTTTAGCATTGCTTGTAGGCCAGGTCTAGTGGTGATGTACTCCTTCAGCTTTTTTTTATCTTTATGTCTTAACCTCTCCCTCATTTTTTAAATAATAAACTTTATTTTTAGAGAAGTTTTAGATTACCAAAAAGTTACATTGAAAGTATAGAGGATTCCCATATAAACTACCCCTCCACCTCCCACATTTACCTCTATTAATAACATCTTACGTTAGTGTGGTACATTTGTCACAATTGATGAACCAATATGGAAACATTGCCAGTAGCCAAGGTCCATAGTTTACATTATGGTTTACACTTTGTACTGTAGAGTTTTATAGGTTTTGACAAAATGTATAAAGGCCTGTATCCACTATTGCAATGTCATGCAGAAAAATTCCAATGCCTTAAAAATGCCCTGTGTTCCACCTATTCTTTCCTCTCCTTCCCCTCAGAACATATGTTAATCACTCTTTTATATCAATGTTGCAAGCTCTTCCTTTACTACAATAATAATAAGTGTACTTTGGTCCATAGTTGCATTCCCCCCTTATGTTTATTCATTCCTCAATTTTGAGGCTTTTGGGATGATCATGCCTTCTCTGCTTCAGATTAGATGGAGGCTTAGATCTTATGGGGCAGATGGAAGAAACTTTCTTGCTTGCAGTTGTAGATACTCTTTGTTTTTTGGGACAGGAGTTGTCCGACATCATCCTTTTTTTCGTTGTCATGGGTGAGTCCAATGAACTGGAGAGCAGGTATTGGCTAAAAGTACTGAGATTCAAGGCTCAACTGGTATATGAACAAACAAGATTTAAGTCTCTAAGACATATATTTAACAGGTTTAGTGCCAATTATAGGTTCAAATGAAAGGTGTAGAAGAATCATAAGTAGGGAAATTATAGATGAATCTAACTTTGTTACATTGTCTCCCTCTCTTTTTTTTTTTTTTAAGGAAGAAACTTGCACATGTAAAGCAGGCACTTAACCACTTGAGCTACATCTGCTTACCTTCCTCATTTTTAAAGAAACTCTTGCTGAATATAAAATTCTTGGTTGGCAGTTTTGTTCTTTCAGCACTTTAAGTATGTAACATGTTACTTTTCTCTTGCAGCTTTCAGATCACTCTCTTTGTCCTTTGTATTCAATGGTGGGATCAATATATGAAAGGGTTTTTTTTTTTTTTTTTTCCATTTTTATCCTATTTGGTGTTCTCTGGGCTTCTTGGATGTGCATATTCACATCTCTGGGCTTCTTGGATGTGCATATTCACATTTTTGCTCAGTTTGGGAAGTTTTCTGTCATTATTATTATTTAGGCTAGGCAAGTGGGTAAAGAGTTTATTAAGAAACAAGAAAAGGAAAGCAGCACACAATCTGAGACATAGATTCTGGGCATGCTGCAGGGTAAGTCATGTGTGTGGGGCCTCAGGTTAGGCCTTTTTAAGACCTTTACTCCTTTCCTTCCCTAATGTTGGGGAGGGGATCCAGCTGTTTGCTGTCTGATTGGTTGCCCCACCTATTAGCTCTCACAGGGCCAATGGGGAAGCCTGTCATTTGGAGATATCTGGGGCTTCTCTTTGACCCCTGAAAGAGTTTCAAATGGGATCTTGTGGCTGGGGTCTTGTGGGGTCATTCTGGCTTTTTTCTTTAGTAGCAGCCTTTCCCTCAGGGGGTTTCCAGGCAGAGTTTCATGGCCATGTTTTCTGCTGGGTCTTCAGCTGTGACCCAAGTTTTCCCTTTCCCTATACTAACCTGCCTCAACTACCCCCTCAGAGACTTTACATCCTTATTTTTAAGGGGGAGCTGAAGGTAGATGGTCATTCTTCTGTAGCTGCTTCCTGTTGGTTAGGGGGAATAGGCCCTACCTGGCAGAGTGTAAAATCCTATGGCTAGTCCATTGAGGGTGAGGGAAGATGGGTTTGGCACAGTGGTTGGAACTGGATGAGATCCCTGTGTGATTAATATCTTGTTCTAGAAGGTGTTGATTCTGGAAAAAATAAACTTAGCTAGAATTTAAGATACATGGTCCTACTAAAAAGATAAGGAAAATGGTGGTAAGCAGGCCACAAAAGGGGGCCAGCCATGACATACTGGACCAAGAGAGTGAGAAAGGCCAGGTGCCTTCAGAGATTGCATCTTCTCAAAGTTGATGGGAAGCAGCATTCTTAGAAAGGCCAGGTGCCTTCAGAGGCTGCATCCTCCCACAGTTGATGGGAAACAGTATTTTTCCTTAAGTTCTTTTATGCTGTTGGTTAACTCTAGGGAGTGATTGTGGTAGACCTGCTCGGTTTGGTATAAACTGCTAACCCCGGTTCCCATGGCAGTGGTTATGCCTAGGACAGCTAGGGGAGGTATGAAGAGAGGCACTGCCCTAGACATAAACTCACACAGTATAAACAACAATAAGACAAAGCATATAGCAAGCAAAATTAAGACAGTACTTAAGATAGTCATTCCTTTATCTTATAGGCACATTCATTAAACTTAAAATGAATTAAGTTTACCAAGACTTTTAACATGTTCACTATCCCTCTGCATATTATGTGGAATAGAAGAGATATTATCACATTCATCAGGCATATAAGTACAGTACTTGATACTAATCAATGCACAAGTTCCTCATTGAGCTGCAGTTAATAGATCTAAGCTTCAGGTTTGCAATACCATATATGTTGTCTCTCCAATTGTGTTTGTTTAAGTTCTTCTCACATCATTCTGGTAATTATTGCTCCACTTGGTATGCCCTTCACACAGGCAGCATCCTGCACTACCGATGATCCTAGAGAAGGGCTAGGAAAGTAAGCCCCAATGCCCTTTGGCACTATGAAACAGAGCCAGTCTGGAGGCAATTTCCATTGTACAACTGGCTATATTGAGCCATCACCAGCTACTGCAGGAGTCCGAAACTGCAACATACTCTCCATCCACTTCAGGAGCATAACCAGAGATGTGGTAGATACTTTTATTGTTTTAGGGGTCAGTGACCAATCTATCCAATAACAAAAATGGAGAGGCACCATGCAGGGTATTTGGGCCTGGTTTGAATGCACAAGAGAGTTTGAAAATACTGAAGTCTATCTCTTTTAATTTTCTATACACTTTCTTTTTTTAAAATTGTTTTTTCATTTTTAAAGAAGCTTTAGATTACATAAATATTACATAAAAAAATATAGGGGATTCCCATATGCCCCACACCCTTCCCCTCCCACACTTTCCCACATTAACAACATCTTTCATTAGTGTGGTACATTTGTTACAATTGATGAACACGTATTGAAGCACTGCTACTAACCATGGACTATAGTTTACATTATAGTTTGCACTCTGTCCCACACAATTTTGCAGGTTATGACAAAATATATAATGGCCTGTATCCATCACTCCAATGTCATGCAGGACAATTCCAATGTCCCAAAAATGCACCCATGTTACACTTATTCTTCCCTCTCCCTCCTCTCAGAACCTCTGGTGGCCACTGCCTTTATATCAATGATAAAAGTTCTTCCATTGCTAGAATAATAATAAGTCTATGTATTAGTCAGGGTTCTCTCGGGAAACAATCAACAGGAAATATCTGTCAATAATATGAGATTTTAAAAGAGTCTCTCATGCGACCGTGGATGCACAAGTCCAGGTTCCACAGGCAGGCTGCAAACCAGGGGCTCCGATGAAAGTCCGATGAAAGGTCCTTAATGAGTTTCTGGGAGAAGTTGCCTGTCCAACGACGAGCTGGGAAATTCTCTCTGAATGTTGAAATCACTTCCCTTTTTAAGGCATTCAACTGATTGGATAAGAGTGTCACCCACTGATGATGCAGTCTCCCTGATTGATTCAGATGTAATCAGCCATCCATGCAGTAAACTCACTGGTGATCAAAGTCCACAAATGCTCTTGTATTACAATTAGCCCAGTGCTTGCTGGAACAAAACCCTGGACACAATTACCTGGCCGAGTTGACACATTAGCCTAACCATCACAGTCTATAATAGAATAATAATTTAGTCCATTGTTCATTCCCCAATCTTGAGGTTTTGGGGATGGTGATGCCCACTCCGCTTCTAATTGAGAGGGAGCTTAGATCTAATGGGGCAGATGGATGGAATTATCTTGCTTGCAGTTGCAGACACTCTGTTCCTTGGGATAGGTGTTGTCCATCATCATCTCCTTGTTAGTTGTCCTAGGTGAGTCCAATGAACTGGAGAGTAGGTGTTGCAACTCTACTGAGACTCAGGGCTCAACTGGCACATGAATGGACCAAAGATTTAAGTCTCTGGGACATATATGTAACAAGTATAGTGCTAATTATAGGTTCAAATAAGAAGAGCCATGTGTAAGGAAACTATAAAGAGTCTAATTCTGTTACACTGGGGAGCATAAGTTCCAAAGTAAGGCCTACTGACAAGTTGCCAAATTCCTGAGCTTGTCTGCCCTGCTTATAATGTCTAGATGTTTCTAGAGTCCTCAGAAGCCCCACTGTTTGAGGCACTGTTTACCGTGGCAGTCAATGAGATCCTGCTGAGATATATGTAAGTGTAACCTCTAGAATGACCTCCTGACTCACTTTGAAATGTCTTAGCCATAAAAACTCATTTGTATTTAATATTTCCCCCTTTGGTCAAGGTCTTTTTCCAGATGCATTGCTAGTTGGTGCTTGCTAACAATCCCTTGGTGCCAGGGAAGCTCATCCCTGGGAGTCATGTCCCATGCCAGGGGGAAGTAGTACACTTATATGCTGAGTTTGGCTTAGAGAGTGGCCACATTTGAGCAACAAGGAGGATTTCAGGAGGTAACTTTTAGGCAATATATAATACTAGGCTAAGTTTCAATTTCAGAAAAAAAAGGTTTATAAGTATTATCATCAATATCAAAGACCTGGTATAATGGGTCTGTCTTTCTATGTCTTAGAGGCATGCCCCAGGTACACCCCCCACACACATTTCCCCTTCACCAACACCCTGCACCAGTCATCTTCCCCTGCCAACAGTTATGACCCTTCTGTGATCCAAAACTTCTCAAAAATTGAAGCCAACAAAATAACCAAATAAAACTAATAAGAAAGTAAAATAATAATTTTTTTAAATAACAAAAAAATTAAAAATAAAGATTTTAAAATTTTGAAATAATTTAAAAAAATTTTAGACATTGTGTCTTTCATCACTATAAGATCTGTTGTCTTGTATAGTGATAATTACTTCCAAATATTCCCCCAATGTCTTATTTTTTTCATTTTATCTTCAAAGAAGATTTAGGTTACAGAAAAGTCACATAGAAAATATAGGGGATTCCCATATACCCAATGCCCTTTCCCTTTTCCACTCTGCCCTATTAATAACATTTTACATGAGGATGGTACATTTGTTACAATTGATGTACAGATATTGAAGCAATACCCCTATCCATGGTCAATGGTTTACATTACTTTATGGTTTACATTTTGGACCATACATTTTTATAGGTTTTGATGAAATTTAAAATGGCCTGTATCCTTTATTGCAAGATCATGCAGAACAATTTTCATGCCCTAAAAATGCCTTATGGGGAAGTGGCTGTGGTTCAATCAGTAGGGCTCCCGTTTACCATATGGGAGGCCCCGGGTTCAGTTCCCAGGGCCTCCTGGTGAAGGCAAGCCCGCCCGCACGGCGTGGTTAGCTGACCCAGCGACCACAAGCAGCAAGGGGGGATAAATGAATAAATAAATAAAATCTTTAAAAATAAAAATAAAAAAATAAATGCCTTATGTTCCCTCTATTCTATACTTCCCTCCCCCTTCCCTTGGAACCTATGATAACCACTAAGTTTCAATTTTTGAAGAATAAGATTCAACTTACTTGCAATAATATTGAGAGTTTGACATATTGGTCTGTTTTCTTTTATTAGGCGCTACCTATGTTCTTAAGGGATTCTTGTCCTTTTAATTGAGAGCATAGCAGGACTCCCTAGTCCTTCCATATTCCCTAAATATGGAAGTTTAATATTTTCTTTTTTATTGTGTGGGTCTCCACTCACTGAGATAACACAATATGACAAGATGAACACATATTCCATAGAAGCATGCCCCAGGTGTGCCCTATGCTGCATATCCCCCCACACTCAATGTCTTACACCAGTAACCCTCCTCTGCCATATTTGCCAAAAGAACATTCCCATCATTGTAGTTTTAGCCATAGACTTGCAAATCCTCAGAGTTCACCTGCTCCTTCCTTCAACCCTTCCCCCAGTTCCATGAATAGTCCAACCCCCCCACCCTACTCCCCCTCACAGACCAGCACCGCTAAACCCAATCATATCACGTCTATACGCTTTCTAAATACTTCCAATTCAGTTTATAACATCTCAAATGAACTTATCTATTGAGTACTTTGCTTTTTACTTTTACACATTTACCATGGTTACATTAACAGGTATTTTACTTTAGCAGTACAGGAAAAGCTAAAATTCTCAATTATTTTATGAAAACCTAAGATTTCCAATGGAATCAAGGTTATCTTCCCTTACCATTACTTTAATATGCATATTGAGGTGGCCTCTGACAAGTTCCCTGTTTTGAAGCTACTTTTTGCTATCTATATCAGTTTAGGTTTCTAATTAATAATGGCTTCCTGGAATTAGCCATTTAAGTACTTCAGTTTAGAAGATGCTGTTACAAGCTTCTTATAATCAACCATAACCACATAGATTAGTTACTTGACCTTTAAATAAGCTTATTAAATTACAATTAACAACCAATGAAATCTACCTTTATCCATTTAAAAATCTTGTCTGCTGTTTTATAATATAAAGGCATCTATACAATGATCTTAACTCTTAGTTACAGTTTATAGTAAGTTTTCACTTTTTTTTTCTTTTCTTTTTATTAATAATTTCTTTAAATTTTTAAAAAAGATACTTAGATTACATTAATGTTACACAAAAATTATAGGGATTCCCATATACCTCACCTCCCACCCCTTCCACAACCTCCCACATAAACATCCTTCATTAGTGTGGCACATCACCTGCAATGGATATATACATTCTGGGGCTTTGCCATTAAGCATGGACCATAGTTCACATTGTAGACCACACTCCCTCCCACACAGTTCTGCATGTTATATGATGATATAAAATGGCCTATATCTGTCATTGCAATATCACTCAGGATAATTCCCAAGTCCTGAAAAAGCCCCTGTATTACAATTGCTTTTCTCTCTCCCTGCCCCCAAAGCACCCAGTGGCCACTGGCTCCACATTACTGTTGTAATTTCTTCCATTGCTTAAATCACAATATGTCTACAACAGAATACCAATAAGTCCACTCTAGTCCATAGCTCTTCCCCCAATCCTGAGGAGTCTGAGATGGTGATGTCCACTCCACCTCCAAGTGAGAGGGGGCTTATATCCCATGGATAAGATGGATGGTGATGTCTTCTCCATCTCCAAGTGAGAGGGGGGCTTATATCCCATGGATAAGATGCAGCTGCTGACTCTCTCCATTCCCTGGGATGGCTGTTGTCCATCATCTTCCCCCCATGTAAGTTTTCACTTTAAAACAAATTAGGCACTTTTGTTTATTAACTAAGCAACTAAAACAATTTTATTAGTAACAACGTTGCTAAGTTTTCCCGCTTTTCCAGCAGTTGAACTAATTCCATGTGGTTTCTGTTATACATCAAATCCAATTACAAGATAGTATTGACACTTAAAGACTTATTTTTAGGTTACCTTTCACCGTTATCCAATTTGTAACATGCAAACCCCAAATCTGATTTCCTAGGCCCAAGCAGACTGACAAAGTTAAACACAGATTTAACAAGTTAAAGACCAAGTTAAGCACTGATTAGAATAGAGAGAGTTTGGGAAGCGGCTGTGGCTCAATCAGTAGGGCTCCCGTTTACCATATGGGAGGCCCCGGGTTCGGTTCCCGGGTCCTCCTGGTGAAGGCAAGCCCGCCCGCACGGCGTGGTTAGCTGACCCAGAGAGCACAAGCAGCAAGGGGGGGATAAATGAATAAATAAATAAAATCTTTAAAAAAAAAAAATAATAATAATAGAGTTTTACACACCATGCATAGGGAAAGGCCTGACAGAAGTCATTTTCCAGGAACTTTTTAATCTTAATTGACGGCATTTGAGGTTCCTTATTCTACAGAGGAGAGGTTTACAGGGGAGAGGTTTAGTAAATGGACTAGATCTTGATTCTCCAGTCACTCCCCTTATTACACACAACTGAGCCTAGAGAGGTCTGGAGTGCAGGCCAGGACTGAGTAATTGGCTCCCATGTTAATTAAGAAATTAACAATCTTACCTACCATGTCAAGGGTCACCCAAGGCTCTTCCTGGTTGATGGTCCACACTTGGCTTCAGGTCCCTTCCGTTGTCCCCTGGGGCAAGGTCCTGTCTGGGTGGTGAGGCAGCTTGGGGCCAGGTTCCTGCTGAGGTGGAGCCTGGATTTGGGTAACCCTGATGTGACAGTGCTTTTAATGGCAGCAGTTAAGAATTATTCACAATAGCCAAAAGCTGGAAACAACCCAGGTGTCCATCAGCTGAAGAATAGATAAACAAATTGTGGAGTATACACATGAAGGAATATTATGCAGCAGTAAGAAGAAATGAAGTCATGAAACATGACAACATGGATGAACCTGGAGGACAGTATGTTGAGTGAAGCAAGCCAGACACAAAAGGACAAATACTGTATGATTGTGCTATTATGAACTAAATATATTTTGTGAAATATAAATATATTATGTGAAATATGAATATGGGTAGAATTGCATATATAAGACCATTATTTTTCTTTGAAGCTGAACAAATGTTAATATCAGACAAAAAAACCCCACATTATACTAAGTGAAGTAGACCAGACCCAGAGTACTACATATTATATGATTCCATTTATATAAAATGTAAATATAAATCAATTTATAAAGATGAAATGAGATTAGGGGTTATGTAGGTCTGAGGAAAGAATGCTAAGGGGTGTGGAGTCTTTCTTTCTGGAGTAATGAAATTGTTATAAAATTTTTGAGATTATGAATGTACAACATTTTGAATATACTCAAAGCCATTGATTATACACTTTGGATTGAATAGCCAGAAACAGCAGCTATGTACAGTGGGGGAAGCATAGAAAGATTGAGAGGTGGGGAATTTTCTTGTTCATTTGTCTGTTTTTTGTTTATTATTATTATTATTGAAATAATGAAAATGCTCTAATAGTGATTGAAGTGATGAACGCACAACTATGTGATTATACCAAATACCATTGATTGTATACTTTGGATGAATTGTATGTTTTATTAATATGTATTCATAAAATTGATTCGTTTTTTAAAAAAAGTTGAGCCTGCTTCTGGGCCCTATGCCTGCCCCTCTTTACCTGCTCCATCTTGACGGTGTGGTCTCAATTATTGAAAACTGAGAAGGCTCTTTCTAAAAGGGAACCCACTTTAGAAGTTCAGGGACCCAGGGAAAGTTTTTATCTGAGGCAGACTGGCCTCTGCCAGTTTTCCTTGAACTAAGGCTGGGCTGCTAGGTTCTGCCTCTAAGTAATTTTCCTGAGCTTATAATCGACTGGTTTGGTAGTGCATTTCCTCATCTCTTTAAGGAGATATGACCACATGGTCTCTGGCCCTCAGCTCTGTCTGTCCTCTCTTTCTCTCTTGCACAGGTTTAACTAGAATTCAGGGCTCCATGCAGAGGCCACCCTTGACCATACTGTGGCCATGTGGTGTGGCAGGAAAAGATTAGCCTCTTCTTTTTTTTGACCATCAGTAAGCAAGTTGTCCCGATTCCTGAGAAGACACCCCAAAGGGGAGTCTGCTGGAGAGCTAAAGAAGCCACCCACTGTTCTAGGGGGGAATGGAAAAAAGTCTGTCAGCCAGATCCAGGCCTGACTGAATTTTTAGCCTCCAAACCAAAGCACCCAAGCCACTTAAGTCTTGGAGGACGTTTAGAGTTGCTTCTCTGGTTCCCGGCATCCTGAAATCACAGAGACCATGTGCCCAGGCATCCCCGGGGCCAACTAGGTCTTGGGAGTTGTCCGGACCTAGGTTCCAGACCAAAGCTACTACATTAGAATTTTTCCTAGAAGAGGGGCTGGCTTGAAACCTTTCTTTTGCCCTAGTCTTGCAGAGGTCTTGGAAAGGTTGGCTGTGAGAGAGACCAGGATTGAGTTTGCTGTTAAACCGGACATAAGTGGCACATTAAAACTAGAGACTGATCTGCGGCTCACAAGCAAACAGCCACAGGGGCCCCGGAGGTAATGGATTAAGAGGAACTTCAGGGCAGTGGATGTGGCTCAAGCAGTTGGTTGCCCACCTACCACATGGGAAGTCCCATGTTCAGTTTCCGGTGCCTCCTAAAGAAAACGAGCAACACAGCAAGCTGATGCAATGGGCTGGCAAGGCGAGCTGACGCAACAAGATGATGCAGTGAGATGACGCAGCAAGGAAATACAATGAGAGACACAACAAGCTGGGAGTGGAGGTGACCTGAGTGATTGGGTGCCTCCCTCCCACATGGGAGGTACTGGGTTTGGTTCCTGGTGCCTCCTAAAAAAAGAAGACGAACAGAGAACAGACAGTAAGTACAAAAAACAAGGATTGGGGGAGAAATGAATAAATATAAAATAAATCTTTTTCTTTTTTTAAAAAAGAGGAACTTCAGGGCCTCCTGGGGGCTGAGTAAGGAACAAACCTCTGGGAACAGCCCAAGGTGAGAGTCTTGGGGACCTTGCCAGTAAAACAAAAGAGGACACAGACAGGCTTTAATTAAAAACTCACTAGTCTTCAGCAGGGGTACTTACCTCCTTGTCTCCTGGCTTGGCTTGCTAAATATGTTAGCGGAATGCTCTGGGTTCTGGGCCTCTAGGTTCTTGGTTATGTTGCATAAAAGAATTTAAGGACACACCAATAGGTGAGCAAGGGAGTAAAGAGTTTACTAAGATACAATAAAAGAAAAACAGTACACAATCTGAGACACAGATTGCAGGTGTGCTGCAGTAGGTTGTGCTGTAATTATTTTTTTGACAATTCCTTCTGCCCCTTTCTTCCTTCTCCTTCTGGAACTCCCATAATATATATATTGGTGCCCTTGATAGTGTTCCAGAGTTGTCTTAGGCTATTTTCACTTTTAATGATTCTTTTTCCCTTCTGCTCCTCAGTCTGACTCATATCAAGTGTTTTGTCTTTGAGCTCACTGATTCTTCTGTCAGGTCCAGTCTGCTCTTGTAACTCTCCTGGGAATTTTTCATTTCATTTATTGTGGTCTTCAACTCCAGTAGTCCTGTTTGGTTCCTTTTTAATATTTCTGTCTCTTTACTAAGATTCTCATATTGCTTATTCATTGTTTTCCTGATATCCTTTACTACCTTCTCTGTTTTTTCTTTCATCTCCTTGAGCATTTTTAAGATCATTATTTTTCAAAAGCTTTATTTGGTATGTCCACATTCTAGTCTCTTTCACTGGTGTTTTGTGGATTTTTATCCTCCTTCTTTGGATGGCCATCATTTCCTATATCTTTGTCCTATACTCTCTTATTGCACACTGTACATGTGAAAAAAAATGTTTAGTGTTAACTCTGGAATTTATTCCCTGAGATGTCTGTTTTCTGATTTTGTAACCAGCTGGTGATATGACTGAGATTTTCTTAAGCTTCAGCCCTCCTATCAGGAAGGTCTGCCCAAGGTGAATGCAGTGTTCAGAGTTTTCACTGTCTTTCTGGGCCTGTATTTTGTCCTGGGCCTTTGCTCATTAGTTGTTTTGGGGTTCTCTTGTTTACAGAAGTTTGACTGTCCCTTCTGTTTTCCAGGAGACAGACCTCTCTCTCCCAGGTATTTAAAGCTGGCAGGTTTCTATGGTTTCTTACACTTCTTTCATTGTCTCAAGCTGCTTTTACCTTGAGGGCAAATTCTGGGAGGAGGAGCATGCTAGAGAGGACTTTCCCAAGTCAGCCTTTCTCAGCCAAAACAGGGCCACGGACCCATGAAGGGGGTGCAGACTGGCTCCAGAGTGCCCTGGGAAGGGGGTCAGGAAGGGTGCAATGAACTTCTCTGACAGTTCCCCAAAGCTGAGGTTTCTTGGCCAGCCTAGAAAATACAGTCCTTTAACTAACCATCCCCTGCAGCCCTGAGAAAGTGCAGTATCCTTAAGTTTCTACCATCCCTACCCTTGTCAAGGGTGGTTTGAAACAATGGCTGCCCTCAAAGGAGGGCACCCAGCAATCTGAATTTGCTAATTAAAAGCCATGATCAGTCATTGGTTGTGCCCACACCTGGTCTTCAGTAGATGATTTTTTTTTTTAAAGATTTATTTTTAATTATTTATTTATCCCCCGCCCCCCCCTTGCTGCTTGTGCTTGCTGAGTCCATTTGCTTTGTGTTTTTCTGTGTCTGCTTGTCTCCCTTTGTTTTGTCATCTTGCTGCATCAGCTCACCGCACCGCATGGGTCGGCTTGCCTTCACCAGGAAGCCCTGGGAATCAAACCCAGGGCCTCCCATATGGTAAACAGGAGCCCCACCAATTGTGCCACAGCCACTTCCCCAGTAGATGATTTTTATGTCCCTTTCTGTCTCCAGTAATCAAGCCAGGGGCTGCACCCCATGACAGCAGCCTGTCACAAAAGTGGGAGATGGGCACAGATAACCAATGTGCTGAGAGAGCAATTTACTGTTCTTTACCATAATTTATCAGCTTCTTTCTCACACTCTTCCCTGGAGGCTGTACAGTGTTTTTCTGACCTCTGGAGTTTCAAAATAGTTGTTTTGGACAGTTCCTGCCTTTTTAATAGTTGTTTTGATTGAAGCACTGAGTCCTGGAATTCTCTACTCTGCCAATCCTTTCATATTCTTCTATTCTTATTCCTGTCTTTGTTTTGGTCTCAGGTCTACAACTAAATATGTTCAATGCTTATCACTAGTCATTTTGATGATTTCTGCAATCAGAACTGGGTTGGGAAAAAGCTCATCTGGTTTGGATAAAGCTCATCCAGGAAGGGTTCATGAGTAAAATATTCCCTGTTTTTGTTTTTTAAGAGGTACTGGGGTTTGAACCTGGGACCTTGTACATGCAAATCATCTGCTCAACCACTGAGCTACATCTGCTCTGCTCTGAAGTTTTTTGAGGAAAAAACAGGAAAACTTTTTTTTACACATAGATAACCTTGATTTTTTTAAACAGCTTTATTAAGATACAATTCACATGCCATACAAATCGCCCATTTAAAGTGTACAATTCAGTAGATTCACAGACATATGTAGCCATCACCACTGTCACTTTCAGACCATTTCTTCACTTTAAAAAGAAACCATGTACCCTTTAGCCTCACCTTCCTATCCTCCCATTCCCTCTTGGCCCTGAGCAACCACTTGTCTTTCTGGCGTATAAATTTGGATATTTTGGACTTTTCATATAAATGGAGTCTATACATGGTCTTTTGTGAATGGCTTCTTTCACTTGCATAATTATTTCAAGGCTCATTTGTGCTGTGACATATGTCTGCACATCATTCCTTTTAATAGCTGAATAATATTCCATTCTAGGAATATACTACATTTTGTTTATCCATTCCTCATTTGATGGATATTTGGCCTGTTTGCACCTTTTAGTGGAATAATGCTGCTATAAATATTTGTGTACAAGTTTGTGTAGACATACGTTTTCATTTCTCTTGGGTATATACTAGGAGTAGAATTGTTGGGACACATGGTAATTCAGTGTGTAATTATTTAAGAAACTGCCAGATTGTTTTCCAAATTGAGTGCACCATTTTCATCCTACCAGCATTGTATGAGGGTTCCAGTTTCTCCTCATCCTTGTCAGCACATGTGGAGTTTTTCATTCGAACTGTCCTAATGGGTATGTAATGGTATCTCATTGTAGTTTTGATTTGCATTTCTCTACAACTAGTGATATTGAGCACCTTTTCATGTGACCATTGGCCAGTTCTATATTTTCTATGGAGAACTTTCTATCTAGATCCTTTTTAAAACTGGTGTAATTTTATCATTGATTTTAAGAGTTCTTTATATATTTTAGATACAAGTTCCTTTCTCCCATTCTGTGGATTAACTTTTTACTTTCTTGATAGTTTCTATTTTACTATAAAAGTTTTTAATTTTTGATAAAGTCTGATTAGTCTATCCTTATGCCAGTATCACTCTGTAGCTTTTGAAGTTTTGAAATAGGAAACTGAGTCCTCCTACTCTGTTCTTTTTCAAGATTAATTTAGCTAATCTGAGTCCCTTGAAATTCCATATGAACTTTAGCATCTGCTTGCTAATTTCTACAAAGAAACATAGCTGGGATTCTGAAAGCGATGGTATTAAATATGTTGAAGAAGTATTGCTATCTTAACCATATTAAGTTTTCTGATGCAAGAACACGGCTTAGTTTTTCAATTATTTAGATCCTTAATTTCTTTCAGAAAGTTTTTGTCATTTTCAGAGCATAAGTTTTGCTTCTTTTGTTAAATTTATTCCTAAGAATTTTATTTTTTTTGATGCTATTGTAAATGGAATTATTTTCTTAATTGTCCATTGCAAGTGTATAGAAATACAATTGATTTTTGTATATTGATTTTGTATTCTGCAGCTTTTCTGAACTTGTTTATTAGTTCTAAGTTTTTAGTGGATTCCTTAGGATTTTCTGTATATAAGATCATGTGATCTGTGAATAGAAATAGGCTTACTTTTTCCTTTCCAATCTGTATGCTATTTTATTTCCTTTTTCTTGCCTAATTGCCCTGTCTAGAACCTCTGATATAATATTGAGCAGATCCTTGTCTTGTTTCTGGTCTAAGGGGGAAATCACCCATTCTTTCATCATTAAGTATAATGTTAGGCGAGGGTTTTGCATGTATGTTCTTTATTGCTTTGTATATTGTTTTGTTTTGTTTTCTATTGTATAAATAAGTTTCCTTGTATTCCTACTTTGTTGAGTGTTTTTGTTTGTTTGTTTGTTTATTTTGTTTTTGGTTAAGCCAGTAAAAATAATTTATTTGGGAAATGGGGGAAAGAACAGAGCTTGCTGAGAAATGTTGAGAGTTTTTATCACATGAGAAGAGTGTTGGGTTTTGTCAAATTTGTTTTTGCTTCTATTGAAATGATCATGTGGTTTTGTTTTTTATTTTTTTCATATGGTGTATTATATTGATTTTCAGATTTTAAACTAATCTTGTATTCCTGGGATAAATCTCACTTGGTCATGGTGTATAGTTTACTTTATATTTGGCTGGATTTGGTTTGGTAGTATTTTGTTTAAGATTTTTATATCCATATTCATAAAAGTTATTGGTCTGTAGTTTTCTTTTCTTATGATGTCTTTGGTTTTTGGTATCAGGGTATAACTGGCTTCATAGAATGAGTGGAGAAGAGTTTTCTCCTTTTTTTTTGGTAGAGTTTGTGAAAATTTTATATTAAATTTTTTTTAAGTGTTGATAGAATTCAGAGGTACAACCATCTGGGCCTAGGCTTTTCTTTATGGGTAGTTTTAAAATTACTAATTCAAACTCTTCACTTAATATAGGTGTATTCAGATTTTCCAGGTGTTCTTGAGTCAGTTTTGGTAGTGTCATTTTAGGAGTTCTTCCATATCATCTAAGTTATCTAATAATGAAATACAATTGTTCATTGTATTTCTTCATAATCCTTTTTATTTCTTAATTTTTTTATTAGAGGACTTGTAGGCTTACAGAAAAATTGTGCAGAAAGTAGAGAGTTCCCATATTACCCTCTACACAGTCTTCCCTATATTTTGCATCAGTGTGGTACCTTTGTTACACTTGTTAAACCAACATTATTATATTAACTATAGTCCATAGTTTACATTAGGCTCACTCCTTGTGTTGTACAGTTCTATGTTTTTTTTCTTTCTGGATACACACACACACACACACACACATAAAATTTCCCATTTAACCACTTTCAAATGTTTTCTTTTTTTTTTTTTTCTTTCTTTCTCTTGTTTGTTTATTTTATTTAGGAGGAATCGGAGGACATGGGATCTTGTACATGCAAGGCAGGCACTCAACCACTGAGCTACACCTGCTCCCCAAAAAGTTTCCATTTCATTTCTCTAATGTTGGTAATAATGTCCCCCTTTTTACTCCTTATTCTAATAATATGAGTCTTCTATGCTTTTCTTAATCAATCTAGCTAAAGGTTTGCCAATTTTGTTTATCTTTTCAATTAACCAGTTTTTTTATTTTTCTCTATTTTTTTCAATGCGCTATTTCATTAATTTCAGCTCTAATTTTTAATATGCTCTTCCTTCTGCTTGCTTTAGTTTACTTTGCTATTCTCTCTCTCTCTCTCTTTTTTTAAGGTGTGTGGGTGGGGGCAGGAATTGAACCCGGGACTTCACATGTGGGAAGCTGGCACTCAACCGCTTGAGCCACATCTGCTCCCTGCTATTCTCTTCCTAGTGTCTTAAGGTATAAAGTTTGGTTTTTGAGTTGACACTTTCTTCTTTCTTAATATAGGCATTTACAGCTATACATTTATCTCAAAGTATTGCTTTAACTGTATCCCATAAGTTTTGGTATGCTATGTCTTCATGTTCAGTCATCTCAAAGTATTTTCTAATTTTCCTTTTATTTTCTTCTTTAACCCATTGTTTGCTTGAGTGTGGTATTCAATTTCCATATGTTTATGAGTTTTCCGAATTTCTTTCCATTTTTTATTTCCAATTTCATTTTATTTTTTAGTCAGAGATCATTCCTTCCATTATTTGCATTCTCTCTCACTTTTTTGAGGTTTGTGTTATGGCCTAGTATTTGGTCTATTCTGGCGAATGTTCCATGTGCACTTGAAAAAAATATATATTCAGTTATTGAGTGGAGTAAGTGAGACCTCTTATTTTTAAACTATAAAACATTATTGAAAGAAAGTAAGGAAGACCTAAAAAGTGGACAGATATACAATGTTTATGAATAAGAAGGCTAAATTTTTAAAAAGATATCAATTCTCTCCAAACTGATATACATATTCAGTGCAATCTCAAACAAAATCACAATAATTTTTTTGTGGATCTTGCAAACTGAGTTTAAATTCATATAGAAATGCAAACAGCCAACAATAGCTTAGACACTTTTGAAGAGGAATAAGGTAGGAGGGGAGGATTTATTTTACCAGATATTGAGACTCATTATAAAGCTACAGTAAATTAAGACCAACATAGGTGAGCAAGTGTGGCTCAGTGGCTGAATGCCTGCTTCGCATATAAGAGGTCCTGCGTTCAATCCCCAGTACCTTCTAAAACAACAACAACAACAACAAAAACAATGTGGTTTTGGTGCAAGGATGGATAAGTAGACTAATGAAATAAAACAAAGAGCCCCAAATCAGATTCACACACACATAAACACTTGGTTTCTGACAACAGGGATACATCAGAACACTGAGAAAAGACTATTTTCAATAAGCACTCCTGGGACACATGGAAATTCATTCTAAAAAAAAAATCCATTAAAAAAAACCCAACAACTTGTCCCCTTCCTCTCACCATATACAAAATTTAATTCCAGGTGAGAAGGAAAGCAACACAATTTTCAGAAGCTAATATAGGAAAAATATCTTTATGTCCTTGAGACAGGGAAACATTGTAGAGCAAGTGTAGCTCAGTGGTTGAGTACCTGCTCTATATGTATGAGGTCCTGGGTTCAATCCTTGGTTCTTCCTAAAAAATTAGAGTAAATAAAATATTCATAAAATTACAAATCATAAAGCTTGTCTGTTTTAACACTGAATACTTTTTTTTTTTTTTTTTTTATGGGGAAATAACTTTATTTATACTGAGCCAGGGGGCGGGCAGGTGTCCAGTCTCAGAACTTCTGGAACTGCTTCTTGGTGCCGGCAGCTTTGGTGACCTTGAGCACGTTGAAGCGCACGGTCTTGCTCAGGGGCCGGCACTCGCCAATCTGGACATCCCTGAAGCAGGGGGACAGGTGCACGGACATGTTCTTGTGGCGCTTCTCAAAGCGGTTGTACTTGCGGATGTAGTGGAGGTAGTCCCTGCGGATGACGATGGTCCTCTGCATCTTCATCTTGGTGACCACGCCAGACAGGATGCGCCCTCGGATGGAGACGTTACCAGTGAAGGGACATTTCTTGTCGATGTAGGTGCCCTCAACGGCCTCCTTGGGTGTCTTGAAGCCCAAACTAATATTCTTGTAGTAGCGTGGGAGCTTCTCCTTGCCAGTTTCTCCAAGGATGACCCTCTTCTTGTTTTGGAAGATTGTCGGCTGCTTTTGGTAGGCACGCTCAGTCTGAATATCCGCCATCTTACCGGCCGCTTGAAAAAAAAGAGCTGAATACTTCTTTTTACCAAAAGGCATCAATGAGAGAGATAAAATACAAGTCACAGGCAGGGAAAACATATTTGCATATATATAAGCCAGAAATGGCACAGATCCAGAATATATATAAAAAGAAAAGGATAGCTAACATAGTGAAAAAACAGACAAGAGAAACAGGCACTCTACAAAAGAAGAAATCCAAGTAGTCAATAAATGCACACAAAGGTGCCCAACTTATTAGTAACCATGGAATGTTAATTAAAAACACGAGGGAAATTAAATAACTAAACCAATAATTTATTTCATTCTTAGATATTATTATGTCCAATAGTTAGAGCTGTAATATAAAAATCGAACTATGTTATAATTAATTTCTATTATATTTGAATTATTTACATTTATAAAGGTTTGTTACTATGCTATTTTTTATAATTGATTATATTAAATCTAACCTGGACTTGCACTTTCTTTTAAAATTTGTAATTTCTTTCAATCTATTTTTCTATTTATTTTACACTTTTACAATAAAGGACTTTTTTTTAGATTTATTTTATTTATTTCTCCTCACCCCCTTGTTGTTTGGATTTGCTGTGTCTGTTTGCTGTGTGCTGGTGTTCTTTTTAGGAGGCACCGGGAACTTCCATGTGCAAGGGAGATGCCTAACCGCTTGAGCCACCTCTGCTCCCTGCTGAGTTTTGTCTCTAATTATGTTTTTCCTTCTTATGTCTCTTGTTGCATCATCTTGTTGCATCAGCTCGCCACGCCTGCCCATCGTGTCAGCTTGATGTCTTGCTCATCTTCTTTGGGAAGCACCAGGAACCGAACTGGGACCTCCCATGTGGCAGGCAGGAGATCAATTGCTTGAGCCACATCCGCTTCCCAATAAAGGACTTTTTAACAGCTAGAAAAAAAAAGCCATTGATTATACACTTTGGATAGATCATATAATATGTGAATATATCTCAATAAAACCGCTTAATAAGCAAAATAAATAATTGTGCAAGAATAGCCAGAAATAGCAGCTATATACAGCAGGGGAAACAAAGATTGAGAGGTGAAGAATTTTCTTATTTGTTTGCTTGTCTGTTTTTTGTTTATTATTATTGAAATAATGAAAATGCTTTAATAATGATTGAAGTGAATGCACAACTATGTGATTATACCAAGTACCATTGACTGTACACTTTGGATGAATTGTATGGTTTATTAATATGTATGAATAAAATTGATTTGTTAAAAAAAAAGAAATAGCAAAGAGGGAAAAAAACACAGTGAGATATGGTTACATACCCACCAAAATGGCTAAACTAAAAAGGCTATCATGGGGTTGGATGTGGCTCAACTGGTTGGGCATCCGTCTCCCATATGGAGGGACCCGGGTTCGATCCCCGGGACCTCCCGGTAAAAAATAAATAAATAAATAAAATTTAAAAAAATGTTTAAAAAAAAACAAACAAACAAACAAACAAAAAAGGCTATCAATAACAAGGATCTGAAGCAACTGGAACTTTCAGATCCTTGTAAAATTATTTTGGAACAATTGGGTGTTGTCTACTTAAGTTGAAGATAGGCTTACTCTATGATCTAGTAATTCTACTTGTGGTATACACCCAACAGCTATGTGTGACCGTGAACATCGGTGACATGTAGAAGAATGTTCAGATAAGCCTTATTCATAATAGCAAGTGTCCAATAGACACTTGGAAAGAGACCAAGTGTCTATCTACAGTAGAAAGGATAACTATAGTATGATATCATCATACAATGGAATACCATACAATGAAAATGAACAAACTATAGCTACCCACAAAAATAAAGATGAATCTTACAAATGTGTTGTACCAAAAAAAATCTAAACACAAAAGAATAAATAGGATTCCATTTATACAAATTTCAAAACTAGGCAAAACTAAATTACTGTGTGTAGGGGGAGCAGACTTAGGTGGTAAAAGGATGAGAAAAGCAAGGAAGAGATACATAAAAGTCAGAAAAATGATTACTTTTGGAGTGGAGCAGGAGGCTTTAATTGGTAAAGGAACCAAAGGGAGTTACTGGGATGCTGCAAATGTTCTATTTTCTTGATTTGGATGGTTGTTGTGTGCGTGGGTTTTCACTAAGATAAACATTATGTTTTATGCATTTTTTTCCTGAATAGGTGCAATGAAAAGAGATTGAAAAACATATAAGATATTTCTTCCAAACTAGGGTTTATGGATTAACATTCATACCGGGAAGCGGCTGTGGCTCAATCAGTAGGGCTCCCGTTTACCATATGGGAGGCCCGGGGTTCGGTTCCCGGGGCCTCCTGGTGAAGGCAGGCCCGCCCGCACGGCGTGGTTAGCTGACCCAGCGAGCACAAGCAGCAAGGGGGGGGGATAAATGAATAAATAAATAAAATCTTTAAAAACAAACAAACAAACAAAAAAAACATTCATACCCACGAGAAGGAATGTGAAACACTTTGTCTGATACAGCATAATTTCTGGGTCTATGTGCCTAATATCCAGAACTGTTTAAGAGAGTCACCATACACATTACTATGCCCCACAGCCTATACTAGAGTAAGAAATGGGTGTGGCTCTCTATATGTCATTGAGCTGGAGAAAGACACCTTATTGATAGGTAACAAACAATATCAGCCCTTTCTAGAATATGAGACAATTATTTTAGTTTTTATTTTTAAACTAAAAATACTATGAACCAAATATATTGTGTAATATATTGTTTGATTAAAAAAATTTTTTTTACATGTATCCATTACATTTAATTGAGAAATGTATGTATTTATTCATCTGTGTTTACTTTTTAGTTTTTAATTGTTTATGTTTTCAATTATTAAATGTACAAAAAATAAAAAAAAAACCATTATGGTTTGTCTTTATTATTAAATTTTTGGATAAATCTTTTTCTTAAAAAATTTCCTAAAGCTGACTTACAGAATGAAGTCCAAATTCCCTAGTGCTACCAACTCATCCCTTTCATCTTCCAGTACCTTTCTCACAGTTTATGCTCCAGAAATACTGATCTATTTTTATTTCCCAATATACAATGTGCTTCCTCAAGCCCTTTTTCTTTGCCTCATACTGTACTTTCTGCCTGTAACATTTTCTTATTTGATGTCTTTAAAAATTCCTCAAGTTGTCTGCTCAAATGTTACTTTTCTAAGTTGTCTTTTTGCCAAGGATACTATTCTCCTAATAACTGTGTGCATACCTCCATTACAGCAATTATTTCAATTTACAATATTATAATTATAAGATAATTTCTCCCAATTTCCACTAGAGGGCAGACAGTTTTTTTTTTTTTCATTTTTGTTTCTAGCATCTAATACCATGCCTGGCTTATAGTAACCACCCAGGTATTTGTTGAGTTAATTAAGATGAATTTTTTAAAAAAATAAAATTTTATTGAAGTGTATCATTCATATTTGGACATACATAAACAATAAATGTATAGTAAAAGTTGTGAACAAACATGCATATCATTATCAAAGGCTCCCATACATCATCCCACCACTAACACCTTGCACTGTTGTGAAACATTTATTACAAACTATAAAAGAGCATTGTCAAAATATCACTACTAACTATAACCTGTGTCTTATATTTGGTGTATTTCCCCCAACCCACCCAGTTATTAACACCCTATATTAATATTATATATTTGTTATTGTTCAGGAGAAAATGTTCTCATATTTGTTCTGTTAACTATAGTCCATAATCCACCACTGGATTCCTTGTTATACAGTCCTGTGCTTTGTACAATCCATTCAAAGTGTATACTCGGTGGCTCTCATTTTCATCACAGAGTTGTGCTGTCATCACTTCAGCCAATTTTAGAACGTTTTCATTACTCCAAAAGGAAAAATCCCATACCCCATTTTACCCCCTACTGCTGTCCCTTAGTACTGAAAAAACATCTTCTTACCATTGCTGCAAAATATTACAATATTACTGTTAACTATTGTCCATAAGTTACTTTAGTTGTAATTTTCCCGTGTACCACCATATAATTAAGATAAATATTAATCCACAAAGCATTCCAGATCCCTTCCCGGGGTTGTAATTATGGCACTGATGGGAGTAAATTAGCGTTTTGTAAATTGTGCAATTTGTGGGTTAAAAACATTTCTAGGCCAACCCCTCTCCTAAATAACAATGCAGACTCCAATAACTACAGGAACTTATGAAGAGCTGGAACACCCTAGCGACTGCTAAAATGGCAAATTAGTATAGGTGGAATATGCAATCCTGGAGAAAATATAGAGTAAAAGGGAGGCATGGATTCCAGGAATTAACCACCATCACCACTCCCTCTGTTTCAAAAAATATGGGGGGTCAAGTATGTCACATAAGGAAACTAGAGTCTGCCTTGGACTAGAATTATGGGGAGGGGTGGGAGAAGGTGAGGGGGCATTGGGCAAGTGGAGAAGGCTACATTCTGGGTAGAGGGTAAGAGGAGAAAGCAGGTGGAGAAAAGCTTCCATTCTGCTTTATCTTTCTGGGGGTTTGCTTTGGGACACACAGTCCTCGATTGCTCTATAGTACAACTGGTGGCAGCATTCTAGACCACTGGAGATGGTATCCATGGGGTTATATCAAGCAGTTCTAATACACTGCTTCCAAGAACTGCACAATACTCCATGGTTTAATGCGCTACGCTTTTCTATCCACTCTACCAATGTTGTACATCCAGTTTGCCTCTAATTCCCTGACAATGTTTCTTCAAATTACTGCTTTTTCTGCTTAAATCAGCCAGTTAGTTTCTGTTGCTTATAACTATTAATGCTGACCATTAGAGGGAACAAAACTGGAAGAAAGGAAAGGGTTAGGAGGTTATTGTAATAAATCAGACAAGAGACAATGATGGTATAATGGAGGTATAAGAGGTTGTTGGATTGTATCTTGTACATAAAGGGACAGGACTTACTAAACAATTGGATGAGGAAGGGGAGGCAAATAAAATAATCAAGAATGACTCCTAGGGTTTTGGCCAGAGCAACTATGTGAATGGTGGTGCCGTTAATTGAGAGGAAAGACTGCGTGAGAAGTTTTATTTAGGGTAGGAATTAAACGCTCTGTTTTGATCATGTTACATTTGAAATCCCTATTAGACATTCAAGTGAAGATGATATATGAGTCTGGTGTTTGGAGCATGGGTCAGATCTAGAGATACAAACTTATACGATCCTACAAAGAGTATTTAAAGTTACAAGACTGGATGAGATCATTAGAGAAAAAGTATATCCGAAGAAGAGGGTCTAGAAATGAAGCCTGAAGCAACTGATATTTAGGGATTGGAAGAGACGGACAATTCTGCTAAAGGAGACTAGAAAAAACAGCCAATGAAGTACAAAGAAAACCAGGAGAACATGGAGTCTTGAACACCAGGTAAAAGCACTGTTTCAAAAAATATGGGGGATCAAGTATGTCACATATTGCTGAGAGTTCAGGTAAGGTGAGAACAGAAAATTTAACATGAGATTTGGAGAGGTGGAGGTAATTGTTGAACTTGGCAAAAGCAGTTTCAGTACAGAGGTGTAAAGAAAAGCCTGGGCTATACTTCCTTTTTCCCTCCCACAACTTTCCCCTTCTTCCTGCCTGGAACATAGATAAAATGTCTGGAGCTAGAGTCATATTGGGTCATGAGGTGACCTTGAGGATAGGAACTATGTGGCAGAGAAGAAAAACAGAAGGAGGCTGAGTCCCTAGTGACAATATGGAACCATAATATCTACCTCCAGACTTCTTGTACATGAAAGAAAACAGACCTCTCTCTTATATATGCTACTCTAGTTTGGCATTTCTGTTATATGTGACTAAACCTAATACACAAGGAGAGCAGAGCAAAGAGGCAGTGTCATGGTAGAAACACTTTTTCTTTTTTTTAAATGGGAAATAGCATAACATATTTGTAGGATGATAGTAATAATTGTATAAAGGAAGAAACTGTCAATGCAGGAGAGAGGAAGCATAATTAGAGAAGCAAAGCCCTTATGTAAGGAAAGGTAGTTAGAATCTATTACACAAATGAGGGGATCAGTCTTAGCTAGCGGTGAGAATACTTTATCCATTTTAACAGGAGAGAAGGGTACCAGGTACTCTGGAAGCTTTGGTAAGGGAAGGTGAAGTGGTTTTTAAACAGATTCTTCTATTTTCTCAGTGAAATATAAAGTGTCATAAAATTGCTTTAATTATAGCCATCTGTAAAATAGGGATAAGAAGGTCTACTTCCAAGGGTTATTATACCTGTGTGTAGGCCACTTATGGTATGCAGGCCATGGCTAGGCCTGCTAAACTGAAATCTCTAGGAGGCCTAATGGGACAGTAAGAAAGGAAACTTGGGAGTAGCTAAATTATATGACTTGCTTAATATGGGTTTCTTTTTTTTTTTTTTTTTTTTAGATTTTATTTATTTATTCGTCCATCCCCCCCTTGCTGCTTGTGCTCGCTGGGTCAGCCAACCACGCCGCGCGGGCGGGCCTGCCCTCACCAGGAGGCCCCGGGAACCGAACCCGGGGCCTCCCATATGGTAAACGGGAGCCCCACTGATTGAGCCACAGCCGCTTCCCTTAATATGGGTTTCATAACTAGTTATATTTCTATGGCACAGCAAGAATAGATGAACCTAGAACCCAGGTGTTAGCTGTGATAGGGCCTGATGGAAATCCTCACCTAAGACCCAAAAGGAATAAAAGACAGTAAGTCTGCTGTTCTCAGCTCTTACTTCTGAGGTCCCTGAACCCTGGGTACAGCTCCATGAAGAACAAGGGAAGTTTTGGGGAGCTGCTTCAGCTCATTTTCCTCATTCTCATCAGTCATCAAACTTTAGCCAGTCCCTGTGGTCTGGCCTAGCCCAAGTGGTCACTTTGGAATTTGTGTTCTCCTATGAGTTGACATCTTTTATTGGAGAAAATAAATGTTTAAATCAGTGCTTTATATCAGTTATGCATTTTATCAATCCTCACTCTTGGTTCTTGAATACTTCCCTCAGGCTTAGAAGTCCTGTAGAAAAACATCACACCCAATGTGGGAATCCTTATGACAATGCTCCTTATGAGGTTCTCCAGCAGACTCAACCCTTGCAATTGATCGAGAGCTCAACGCCTCAACTGAAAGGCCATTCCTAATAGTAGGTGGAAACTTGCATCCAGGTAAGCTTCCATCTACTGGTATCTACTCTGCTCTCTGGTGTCACACAGATCTTCACATATGAGAATCGCTTTCACTTCCCCAAGTTTTCTCGTCAGGCTAAGTTACCACTAGATCAGTGGCTTTCAAAGTGTGGTTAGTGGATCTTTTGCTACAAAATCAACTGAACAGCTTGTAAAAAATAATTCATTCCCTAAAAAAATGAATCGGCATTTCTTGGGATAGAGTCTCAGAATTTGCCATTTTAATTAGCTTATCAAGGGATTCCCATGCACCCTGATGTTTAGGACCAATGTACTAAATTCCATGAATCTAGGGACCATTTCAGTCTTGTCCACCACTGTGATCCCCCCTACCTAACACACTCTCTGATGGTGATCAATTAATATTTACTGAATGATTATAGAATGAATTCCAGCAATTCATCTTGATTATCTCTTCAGAAATTATGTTCTCTTTACTTTAGGGCAATGGTTCTCATATATTTTAGTTTTCGCAATATCATGTGAAAGCCATTCACATGATATTACACTTCTTGTCATCTTTGGAAAACTCCTCTGTTTACTCATAAGAGAATGCATGTGAAAAAAAGAAAAAAAAAAGAAAGAAAAGAAAAAAATCTTAGTGTTGTAATGAAATTGCTTTTGAACTCCTGGCTTCCTGAAAGGACCACACTTTGAGAACTGCGGCCTTAAGGGATGTTTTGGTCTAGAGGCAGTTTAACAGTGGTTAAGCCCATGAACTCTAGAGTACGGATGCCTGGATATGAATTGGCTCTTTCACTTGCTAGCTGTGTGACATTAGTAATGTGGGACATTATTATTTAACCTTTCTGTTCCTCATTTTTCTTGTCTGTAAAATGGGGGTAATAGCACCTAATTCTTTTTTTTTTTTTAATATTTATTTATTTATTTCTTCCCCCTCATTGTTTGTGCTCTCTGTCTGCTATATCTATTCCTTGTGTGCTCTCTGTGTTTGCTCTTTAGGAGGTACCAGGCACCCAATCGCTTGAGCCACCTCCACTCCCTGCTTGTGTATCCCATTGTTGGGTCTCCTCATTGTGTCAGCTTGCTGTCTTACTCGTTTTCTTTAGGAGGCACCAGGAATCAAACCCAGGACCTCCCATGTGGTAGGCAGGTGCCCAACTTCTTGAGCCACATCTGCTTCCCAATAGCACCTAATTCTTAAGGGTATTGTGAGAACTAAATAAGTTAAAGCAATAAAACACTTAGAACAGTGCCAAGCACACTGTAAGCATGACAAAGGTGCATGTAAACATTATTATTAGAGATGCAGTTATCTTGATGATGATGATGATGATAGATGCTATATAATTGCTCAAAACTTCTATTTTCTCAGGCCCCTTCTGAAGGCCTTCTCATGAATGCAAGTCACATTTGCAGCCAGCTGTAGTTAAAGGTCACAGTTTTGGAGAACAGTTTTCTAATTCCTTTGCTGAGTTCTTTTTCATTCCCTGGCACTGTGTGTTAAAATTTATTGCAAAAAGTCCTTCAGGGTCTTTCTTTAGTCTATGCAACTATCATTCTATACCTCTTTATATAATTTTGTGTTGTCCTCATTCTCTTTTCTTTGCCTACCTTTCTCTTTTTGAAAGGTACTTCTCCCCTACAGTGACTCTGTTGGTTAGTCCTTCAGAGATTTTTTTTTCCTTACTAAACACCTGCTTATGGGTGTCTCTGAACATTCTCCTCCACCTCTCCAGCCCCTCTTTGATTTTAATAGTTTCCAGATTCTTTGGTGTTATTTACCTTTAAAATTGTATCTTTCAATTTTCCCCCAGCTAAAGCTTTCATTTGACAAAAAAGAAGAATTTTTTGGCACAATATAAGGAAAAACTTTTTTAAAATATTTAAAACTCAAATTATGGAGGTAATGTATAATCATGGGAGGAATTTTGAAAATACATATTTTTAAAAAGTAAATAAAATTCACCTTTAATTACACTACCCAAACCCAACCACTAATAACATTTTAGCCCATTTTTTTTTTTTTTTTTTTTTAAAGATTTTATTTATTTATTCATTTATCACCCCCTTGCTGCTTGCGCTCGCCAGGTCAGCCAACCACGCCGTGCAGGCGGGCCCGCCCTTACCAGGAGGCCCCGGGGACCGAACCCGGGGCCTCCCATATGGCAAACGGGAGCCCCACCGATTGAGCCACAGCCGCCTCCCATTTTAGCCCATTTACTTAACAGCAATTATTTTTTCTATGCCATGTGTATATTTGTACAATAAAATTGGGATCACTCAAATATACTGTTTTGGTTAAACAATATATGAATATATGATGAACACTTCCTTATTTCATGAAATATTATTCTACAGCATGTTTTTGAAAAGGACTCAAGTAATCCAGGATTACCATAAAAAAATTAGAACAGTCCTAAATGACCACATGTGGACAACTGGAATAACTAGATGTTTATACTTCTACACTTTTCTTCTGTGCATATATTTCTATAAAATTCTTGCAGTCCATTGAGCTCCATATAGACAGCGCCTCGGCAAGTGTGAGCTGGGTGGGCATGGGCTACTCTGTGCCCCAGACAAAAAATAACTAGCCATGGGCAAAGGAGACCTTAAGAAGCTGAGAGGCAAAATGTCATCATATGCATACTTCATGCAAACTTGCCGGGAAGAGCACAAGAAGGAGCACCGGGGTGCTTCAGTCAACTTTTCAGAGATTTCCAAGAAGTGCTCAGAGTGGTGAACGACCATGTCTGCTAAAGAGAAAGGAAAAGGGAAGCGGCTGTGGCTCAGTCAGTAGGGCTCCCATTTACCATATGGGAGGCCCCGGGTTCGGTTCCCGGGGCCTCCTGGTGAAGGCAAGCCCGCCCGCACGGCGTGGTTAGCTGACCCAGCGAGCACGAGCAGCAAGGGGGGGATAAATGAATAAATAAATAAAATCTTTAAAAAAAAAAAAAAAAAAAAAAAAAAAGGAAAGGAAAATTTGAAGACATGGCCAAGGCAGACAAGGCCTGTTATGAAAGAGAAATGAAAACCTATATCTCTCCTAAAAGGGAACCATAAAAGAAGTTCAAGGATCCCAATGCACCCAAGACAACTCCTTGGGCCTTTTTCTTGTTTTGTTCTGAGTTTTGCCCAAAAGTCAAAGGCAAGCATCCCAGCCTCTCCATTGGCGATGCTGCAAATATACTGGGAAACGTGGTATAACACTGCTGTAGGTGACAAGCAGCCTTAGGAAAGAAGGCTGCTAAGCCGAAGGAGAAATATAAAAAGGATATTGCTGCATAGTGGGCTAAAGGAAAGCCTCATGTGGCAAAAAAGGGAGTTCTCAAGGTTGAAAAAAGCAAGAAAAGAAGAAAGAGGAGGAAGATGAAGATGAAGACAATGATGATGAATACTATGGTTCTAGCATAGTTTTCTTCCCGCTCTTGTTTATAAAACATTTAACCCCTTATACACAGCTCACTCTTCTTTTTGGAGGGGAAGAACCAGCAATTGAACGTGGGACCTTATACATGCAAAGAAGGCACTCAGCCACTGAACTACACCTTCTCCACATAACTCTAAAGAAAAAAATGTAAAAGTAAGTTGTGTAAGATTTGCTTTTCAACTATACAGTGTCTTTTTTTGTATAGTTAGCACACTACCGGGAAGTGTCTTTAGGTAGCCCTGTCCTGGTAGGGTTTTCAATAGCCGCTACCTTTGCTTGGTACAGTTGGGGATTGTAAATTGGCATGGAAATTTAAAGCAAGTTGTTGTTGGTGCACAGCACAAATTAGTTAGGTAGTGGGATGGTATTTTTTTCATCTTCAGTGGTCTCTGACGCAGCTTATCTGAAATAGCTGTTCTGTTAACTGAATACCGCTCTGCAATTGTTAAAAAAAAAAAAAAAAGTTGTAGCTGTTTTGTTGACACTCTGAATACTTCTAAGTAAATAGAATTTTTTAATTAAAAAAAAAACCATGGACATTTTTTACTTTTTATCATGTTTATGCCAGTATAATGTAGTGTAATATTTTATTCTATAGTTTCATTATATCTAAAAAATCAGTGGAGTGGGTGTAGCTCAGTGGTTGAGCATCTGCTTCGCATGTATGAGGTCCTGGGTTCAATTCCTTAAAAGAAAAAAAAAAAAAAAAAAGGATATCTTGAATATGCTGTAAGAAAATAAATGCCAAAATAAACTTCTATGGTCAAGGAAAATATCCTTCAGCAATGAGGATAGGATGGGGAAAAAAATCAATTACCTTACTGTTGGACATTCAGACTGTTTGCACTTTTAAACTTTTAGAATTAATGCTGCGATGAACATTTCAGTAGGTAACTCCTTGCATATGTCCAAGATGGTTCCTGAAAAAATTCCTAGAAGCAGAATTGCTAGGCCAATGGTAGGTAATTCTTAACCTGTAGACATAAGTTGTTAAATTGCCTTCCCTTGGGAAGCGGCTGTGGCTCAATCAGTAGGGCTCCCGTTTACCATATGGGAGGCCCGGGGTTCGGTTCCTGGGGCCTCCTGGTGAAGGCAAGCCCGCCCGAACGGTGTGGTTAGCTGACCCAGCGAGCACAAGCAGCAAGGGGGGGATAAATGAATAAATAAATAAAAAATCTTTAAAAAAAAAAAAATAAATAAATAAATTGCCTTCCCTTAAAGTTGTACCAATTTACACTCCTATCAGAAGTATAAGAAAGTGCCCATTACCTTGAATATTCAACAATGGGTTTTATACATTTAAAAAATGTTAACAATCTGAACGGCAAAACCTGGCATCTTAATTATTTTAAATTGTTTTTATTTAACTATTATGAAGATAAATGATCTTTCATGGATTTTTGGTCATTTAAATTTATTTCATTTTCACAAATTACCTATTTTATCTTTATCAATTTTTCTATTTTTTACAATATTAACACTAACAATCTGTCATCCTTCCTCAACTTTTCACTTGAAATTTACATTTATGATTTTTTTCTGCATAAGAGGTTAAATTTTTTTATGTAAAATCTTTTCCTTTTGAGTCTCTGACACTAGTTTTATGCTCAGAAAGGTCTCATGTGCCCTGAGATAATATAAATAGCTTATCTATATTTTCTTCCACATTTTAATGGTTTTGATTTTTCCATTTGTCTTTAATCATTTAGAATTTATTTTGGTATATGACATATGACAGGAGTAGAACTTACTTCATTTGCAAATAGTTATCCAGTTGTTCCAACATCATTCATTGAAAAACCAGTCTGCCACTAACTGACCTACATGAAATAGTGCCATAAAAATATATAAAATCTTTGCATATACTTGGACTCTTTTCTGGACTCTGTTCTGTTCTTACATTCATCCATCTATTTATTCTGGTGCCAATACCACAGTTTTAATTCTTTTACCATTAAAATATACACTAATAGTTGATAGACAAAGTCTTACCTTAGTACTCTCCTTGATAGAGTTTTTTTAAGCTATCACTAGTTTAGTCTTCCAGATGCATTTTAGAATAACTATTGAGAACAAGGTAAAAAGCTTGAAGCAGCAGCTGTATTGAGAGCTGCCAATAGCAGTATTATGGTGCAGCCTTTAGAACCTGATTCAAGTTCAAGATCATGAATATGTAGGGGAACCATCTGCCATATTTTCTCCAGTGGCACCACTATTGTCAACATTTAAGCAGATATTGGATGACTGTAGGAAGGAGTCTCTCTATTGAGCAGAATGCCTTCTAAGGCACCTTCCGACTTACTCCATTCATTTGATAAACAGTTCTTGAATACCTTCTATACGTCATTTACTTAGCTAGGTTCTGGGGTTACAAAGATGAAAAAAAACACAGTTTCTGCTTCAAGGTTGCCACATAATGATAATTACAATTAAAAGGTCCAAGTATAATTACAGAACTACATATAGAACACTAAGGAAGCATGGAGGACTACAGTCGTGGTAGTTGTGGGAGAGGACAGGGAAGCTTCTCAAAGGAAGTGAGCTAAATCTCATAGGATAGGTAGCAGTTAGCAACATGAAGGGCTGGCATGGAGCTGGAAATGGATACGACAGTTTTACTGAGAAACATAGATGCCAAAGTGGGTTTGACAGGATATAAAATTGATGTAAAACTTCTTTTGTGACTACTACTAATATGCGCAAGAAATAGCCCTGACCCCTGCCCAGCCCATCACTGAGTCAGTACTGTTTCATCATCATCCTTGGGCTAATCAAAAAGCAAAGAAAGGGAGGGAGAGGGTGGAGCTCAAAGATGGGGTAGAGGTATTTGTCTTACATATAAATGAATAATTTTAAAATGGTTTTTATAGAAGGCTGCATCTCAATGTCACCTTCCCTAGATCGCTGTCACTGAAGAGTAAATGTAAAGCAAGGCATGTGGGAGATGAAGCTGAAAGGGCAGGCAAGGGCCATCGATCACACGGGTCAATATGGCATTTTAAAAGCCTTGGACTTGATCTTTTAGGTGATGGGGAGGACTGACAGGCTTTTTGGCAGGGAAATGATGTGGTCACATTCATGTGGTTCTATGGAAGGTAGCTCTGAGGAGGACAAGCCTGGAGGCATAGAAACTAGTTAGGAGGCTGTTGCTGTGATCTAAGTGAGAGGCTGTGAGGGCCTCAACTAGGGCAGGAATGGTGGTGATGGGGTGAAAGGGACTGATGTAAAAGCAGAAAGAAAATCAATAGAATGTGGTGAGGATTTAGCTATAGGAAATGAGGAAGATGTAAGTCTAGCATACAGTGTGTGTGACACTAATTCAGGTTAACACTCTGGGAAGAATTCAGGTTTTGGATGTGCAATGTGGTCCTTGCAGGGCTCTCCAGACCTCTTTTGAAATACAAATGTTTTGGAGAGGTTAGACATTAAATAAACCCTTTCTTATGATACTCCTCTAGAGCACTGGTCCTCAAGGGAGAGGGCAATTTTACCCCTCAGGGGACATTTGGCAATGTGTAGAGACATTTTTGGATGTCACAACTGGTGTGCGTGGGGAGGTGTTACTGGCAAATAGAGAGTAGAGGATAAGGGCGCTGCTAAATATTCTACAATGGACAGGTCGGCCCTCCACAACAAAGAATTATCTGGCACAAATGTCAACAGTGTGGAGGGTGATAAACTCTGCTCTAGGGACTAGCAGAATATTAGTAACCTCTCTACAGTTTTGCCCAGGGTACTCATTCAGATGAGACAGTATGGATGGATCAATGAAAATCACCACCACTCTTGAGAAACCAACAGAATATGAGTGTTGGAGGAGAAAATAAATGTCATCTAATCCAGCCTTTCAGCTGATAGTTGAATGCTTGCTCCAACAACGTATCAGTATGCAAGAAAGTGCATTGTACAAAACATCTCTAATATATTCACAGGTCGAGAGCCTAACTTCAAAGCAGCTTATCTTTGGAAAGGTGTTCAATTTCTTATCTCTTTTGGTCTAAAATGGGCCTCTCTATAACAAGTATCCATTAGACCCACTTCACTTCTTAGTTTCATTTAAAAAAAAATCTCTTCATCATAATTATCTTTGAGATTTATAAATCCTGTTTCTCCTATGCCATGACTTTGAGTCCTTTTGCCTTACCTAAAGCATAAGGGTAAGTGCATAGCATTTTCTTCATACATGATGGAAGCACATAATTACAAAGAGACAAAACAAATTGAATTATATCTTTGAGCTCTGCCTTGGGGAAAAATATTTTAAACAAGAAAACTTTACGATGGCAAGGGAAAATGGCTAAGAATCAAAAAAGAAAACTCATGAACTCTGGACAGGGCATAGGAAAAATTTCTGATAAGAAAAATAAACCAAAGATTCATACAAGTGGAAACAAGAATAACACACAACTTAAAATATAAATTAAGGTGGGAAAAAAACATAGAAAAAAGGTAAAACATAAAAGAAAAAGAAACAGAACAAAAATGAACAGAAATGACTCCTATTAGGGAAATGACATCTGGATTTTAAAGAGAAGCAACACATGTACCTCCAAGCATGACTCTCTCCAGCAACTCCCGAGGCCCCAGGAAATTATACAACGAGGGACATCCAGGAAATTATACAACTAGGCCCTTCCTCTTACATTATTACAGGGGAAAGCAAGTTAAAACAAACACCCAAGGCAGCAGCTGCTGCTGCTTTTATTTGTTTGTTGTTGTTTTTTGATGAGTGGGTGGAGGGGGTGGAGGTGGGGGTTAGGGATATGAGAAACAGAGTCAGGGGTCTTTCCACAAAAAAGAGAAAATATGGAAAGTGTACAGAAAGCACTAATAATGAAGGACAGTTCTATGAATTTGCTTGAGAAATTGGAAATTTTTAACTCCCTGTATAGGTATGACAATTATTATAATGAAAAAAAAAAAAAATTAGCACCAACTAAAATGTTTTCCGTCTTCCCTGCTGCACTGAGTCACTGCCCAGTCACCAGCAGCCCAACTCGGGGCAGATTCCCACATTCCTGTCCTCTGGAGGTGGACCTTTCATCACTCTAGTGCACAGATCCCACAGTATTTATAGGTGCACTGCCCCTCAATCGGCATATCAAATGTCGAACCTGAGGCAGCTGGGTCTGAGCCCTCCATCAAGGGCGTGGACTCAAAACAACACAAAACAGGCCTAGAGAAGAAACCAAAATCCAGAAACTCGATGGAGGAGTCTTCACTTCTCACTGTGATTGAGAACATCCTAGCCCAAGGGGGTGATTGGCGAGAGGCTGAGGAATATTCTTCAGGCCAGACAGGCAAGGTCAGCTCCAAATATCCCTGGGCAGTTCAGTTCACTGATTTAGGTGGCTCGTGGCCAGGACTGCATAACATACAGAGCCGGGACAGGGAAGGGGTGGGGATGCGGATGAAAGGGAGGGCGGTGGACCTTGGGCCTCATTGCCACACCCAGCTTCCGGCCCCGGGGCCGTGTTGTGTGTCTGCTGCCCAAAGCCCACTGGGGAGGGGTTGGGGGAGCTCACAGCGTGGAGGGGGATTCTTTCCCTAGCTAAGCCACGGCCAAACACCATTGCCTTGGGGGAGGACCTTGTGAGACCTCGACCGACCGGGGCAGGCAGGAGGTCCACGAGATGGCAGCAGAGAACACAGCCTGTGACACAAAATTGAACCATTTTAGGTAAACGTGCAAAAATAAAATCCAAAAACGGAGAATTCACTTGGGAAGTATCGTTAGTTATCCATAATTATGTACTCAAAGCCAGAATAAACGACTGGATTTCAAAGAAATGAGGGTAAAATTTATCAACATGGGGAATTTCCAACTACCACAGAATTCTGCTGCATCTGAAGCCTCATAACACTAATCAGATATTTCTCTAATGTTTAACACAAGTGATATGGGTTGAGACCTTTAAAAACTGACGTCAGCAGGAACCTTGTCACAGTCCCTTATTTCTGTGAGGTTCCAATAGGCAGCAAATCAAGTAAAATATGAATGACCAAAAAAATAATAATAATAATAATAAAATATATATGAATGACCTCCAGAGATGCTGCCAAACTGATGAAGAAAAGGTCAGATACAGTAGTTGTTGGGTAGCAATGCAGCAAAGCAGGGTGCTTTGGTGGAGCAGCAAGGGCCTCTGGCAATAGTGGTGTGCAGGGAGGAATAATGAAGAACACAGGACAAGCTAAGACAGTCTTTACTTACAGTTCGCAGAGGATAACGCACAGGAAAGGGGCATTAGTTGCATTGGGACTAAACCCCAGATCTTCTGACTTCCCATCCAATGCTCCTTCCATTACTTATCCTCCCCACCCACCCCCAGCTGTGACAACCAAAAATGTCTCCAGATATTCCCAAATGTACCCTGTGGGGGCAAAATCAACCCCTTTCTTGAGAACCAATGCCCTAGAGGGCTATAAAAGATTTTAAGAACCTGACATTTCCAAAACTCTGATGTTTCAAAAGAGGCCTGCAAAGGCCTACAAGACCATATTGCATATCTAAAACCCAAATTCCTAGCCTGTGTATGGTATATTGCAGAGACTGCCAAAGCTGAATCGACCCTTGGATTTTTAAAAATTAGTTATCAACAGTTTAAAATCAGGAGATTTCACATTTAAAAAGTCAGAATTTCTTTTTATAGAAAAATTGGAGCTATGGCAATATGAGGCTCACAGTTACACATGGACAATAATTGGGTGGAGTTGAGAAGGCTATAGCCTCTAAATAAAATGTGCGCTCTCTAGTTAGTCTCCATCACTCTCTATTGCCTCATACTCAATATGCTTCACTCATTTACACCATTCCTTGCTCTTGTAGGATATTTATTTTCTACCCCTCAAGTGCTTTATAGTTGTAAAATACTTTTCCATGTGTCCTTTTATTTTAGCCTTGATATTCCAGGAAGGTAGGAAGAATAAGTATGATTATAATCTTCATATGAGCAAAACGTAGTTCAGAAAGATTTAACTTGCCCCAACTTACACAACAAATCAGAATCTAGATTTCCAGACTTGCAGTCCTATTCTTTTTTTGGAAAAGTTTCTATTAAGAACTTTATTTAGTAGCCCATGGAACCAAACCAATGTAGATATGGGCCTAACTGCTAGGACAGATGAGTTCTAACTACTAAGCTATTGAAATATCATTGCAAATAACTTTTTTTCTTTTCATGGAATATTTCTGCTTCCCCCCTTCTTCTAGTCACATGGAAAGTCTGCCCTTTCTACCTTCTTGAAGTTTGGTATAGCTATGTGACTTGATTTGGCCAATGACACGTGAGTGGAAGTGACATGAACCCATGAACAATTCTTCATGCTTACTTCACACACTGAGGGAAGGAACCCTAAGCCTCATGGTGACATGATGGGATCTCAAATGGGGGAGTTCTATTGGCTTGGGTACCTTAATAACTAATGAGCAGAGCCCCATGCCAACTGGACATGTAGTGTGAGAAATACACCTTCATGTTTTAAGCCACTGAGATTTGGCATTGTTACTGTGCCATAACCTAACCTGACCTGACTGATACAAAAGGTTCATTTTCATGGTCAGTGAGCTTCCCCAAGCACTAGAACATAATTTCTATATACTTCTGATCACATCACTAAAAGCTGTTGCTATCATCTGGAAGACAGTTGAGAGTGAATTCTTTCTTTTTCTCCAGCTTCCTCATCTACCACCACCTTCTGACTTTGAAGAATACTATTTTCTTGGAGGCTTTCACACATCCATTATTCTGGCGGTTAAAAGCGGGAGTGGGGGGTGGGGAGGGGGTAGATCTTGTTTTCTCTATTCCACAGCCTGATCCCAGAATTGCTCCCACTCGGTAGTGTTCATACCTAACTTGCAATTGGACGACTACTACCGCTTTCAAGATGTCACAGAAAGAAACTGCATCTGGTGCTGCTGCAATAGCAGGGCAAGGCAGCCAGGCTGCGCTCTGCCTCGCTGGTGCCTGGGCTTGGTTAAGAAGCAGCATTCTCTAGGGGAAGAAGCCTTCTGAAGTGGGAAAAAAATGAGTGTGAGGAGTACAACCATCCTGGGCAGTATGTGAATTTGGGGTGAGTTCTTTTAGTACTCCAGCTCTAGTCAATCTCTAGCGGCTAGTAAACTGCGTGGTGGTGCTACCGTTACTTCCAGTTTTCCTGGGTTTTCCCAAGCCCACCCGAACCTTTCATCTTCGCACAGGTTATAAACGGTGGGGAATGACTGCGGCCGGGATCAAAGGTCGGCGGGGCTACCTAGAGGTTGAGCCTGCGCACTCGCACTCCTGCTCCCGCCTTGGAGTAAGGGTGGCTTTGCAGGCTCGTTTTACAGGCGTGCTCGGAGAGGCGGGAAAGTCTTATCCGGTCGCCGCGTCCCTCCCTCTGCCGGCCCTTTCCACCCCCTTTCTCCCCCGCCCAGCGGGCCAGCCTTCCTTGGGCGCCCAGGCACCGGGGGAGGGGACGAGAAAGGCCCTGCGCTTCTGACTCATCATCTCTAGCCTCTTTCTCGCGCGCACTCCAAGTCTCAGGACTTTGGTTCTGGCCATTTCTGCGAGGGGGCGCGGCGACAACCCTGGGAAACCCCAATTCCGCCGAGGGCCAGCCCCCAACATCCGACCATCTCGGAAGCTGCCAGCGAGAGAGCCAAAAATTCAGAGTCAGCTCTCGGCTGCCGCTGCACGGGTCGCGGCGCCCCCGCGCAGGGTGACCCGTCCGGCCCCTCCTCGTACACGGGGCCAGTGGTCGCGTCCGGGGAAACGCTCGGCTAGGCCCTGACTTCCAGCGCCTCGCGTCACTCAACAGATGCACAGCGCCCCCAGCGCAGAGAGAAGGCTCTTTATTTCCCAGCAGGTCACGGGGTATGGGGGCATCCTGGGACTTGTAGTCTCTTATAGAATAGAAAGGAGCCAGACCGTAGGGAGGAACTGAAGTACCCAGGAGTACAATTCAGAGAGTTGGCGTGTGCAGGAACCGGGGGTCGGAGTGGATGGGTTTGTGAGAAGTGCATGGAAGGTAGTGAGATGGGGCAAATGTGAAGCTGTGCGGGGAGGTGGTGGGAAAGGAGGGTGAGGATGGAAGAAAGGAAGAGAGTATAACTGAAGGATGTCCTGCAGGCCGGGCAGCTTTGCAGGGCGGTGAGGTGTAAGACTCTGGTCCAGATGTAACTACCCCTAGCAGGGAAGGGAAGAGAAAAGAACGTGCCGTGAGCGAAAATTGAAGGCACTCTGCCCGGCTTCATGTAGGTCTCCCGGGAGTCCATTTAGCTTCTGAGCTCGGCGTGATGGGGTGCTGGAGAACGCTCCCGCAGGGTATAAGGAGAGTAGCAACCGTCTACCTTTCTTTGCCAGCTCACTCATTTGTTCCATTTGCTGTACCAGCCACCATGGGGCTATTCTCCAAACCAGAAACCTCCTCCAACTCCGAGAGACCCTGAAAACCAAACAGAGGTGTGAGGGGAGCCCAAACTGTGGGGGTGAGAAGGGAGAAACCCGAGGCAGAAGCAACTTCTTCCCCCATCCCCTTTTTTCTCACATTCCCATTGTACTTCCGATATTTAGGCAGCTTCCTAAGGTTCTCCCACTCTTCTAACCCAAAACATGTATATACCCAATTCCCTCTTACCCACCATTTGGGGAAATATGTGAAGAGCCAGAAAGCCAGTCAGTTTCTGTCTAGGAAACTTTGATGTCCCTCCTGCCCCACGGTTTTCCCTTACGTACTACTAACCAGTATAGCTGGTGAAAATATGAGCTAGTTTCCACTCCAGGGTTTGCTTTCCTGTCGGTCCCTCCTGCATACCTCCTGCAGCTCCTGGTAGAGCAGACTCTGACTCTTGCAACATCCTGGCTTCCTTTGGCTCAACAGGAGTAGGGCGGATGCTGAGAGGAGCACTCCCCCTAGGGTGAAGGCCTCAGCACTGAGTTCCAGCACCAGCAAGCCGACCAGCTGTAGGTAGACAGGGCTGAGAATGCTATGGGTACCTAGCTCCTGTTTGCCCCTCTTCCCTCTCCATATCCTTTTGCCTCCTTATCCTCCCATCTCCTTCATTCATCCATACCTGGGAGGGGACAGTGGGGACAGAACCCAAGGCTGTCTTCAACACCTCGACCACCACCACGATGAGGCCCAAGATCAGGTTGAAGATGTTGAAGATCATCATCGCCCGTACCTGCCAGTGAGCCAACTCAGCCCTGTGCAGCTAGAGGACTCACTCCAACCCCAGGCTGTTTTGCAACCTAGCCAAAAACAAAACTCAGCCCCTGCAGCTCCATCTTCAGACAGGCCATCTTTCCTCAATGCTTTAGGCCAGCCAGGGGTAGAATAGCTAACAAGATTAGTCAACCCTTACAGAGTCACTTACTTCCTGAGCTGAGGTGTGTGTGTGAGGTGTATTTGGGAAGGGGGGGGGGGGGGGGACAGTACTGCATTCTCTTCTGCTCTTACCTTCCAGAGGCGGGGTGCTCTGCGCAGCTCAAGGGTGATAATTCCAGTGAGGAGACCCTGAATGGTGAAAAGGGCAAGTGTTGAGCTCTGATCCCATTAGGGAGGGCCCCCCCCCCCCACCCGACCTTTCTTCCACCCTCCCTCGTGGTAGGTCTCACCGAAGCTCCAGGCCCAAGGGGCAATGCTGTCGCCATGTGACAAGCAGAGTTCAGACAGGCAACTGAGACAGCAAAGGGCACCACAGCTATTGCTAGCCAAAGCTGGCTCACCTGGGGACCAGTAGGGCAGTTGAGGGGGAACGGTCAGGGATTCCCTTCCCTCCTTACAGTCCCTGCCTCTTTCAGAGATCCCACAACTGGGATGAATGCATAGTGGGGAGGGTAGCCATCGAGGAATGAAAAAAGGGGCTATCATTTAATTTTTCTGCCTCATGTCATAGCTTAGTTATTCACCTATATGTTTCTCCCCACATGATGGAAGCTGCTTGAAGATTAAGGGTCTTGCATTGTTTATTTCTGTATTTCCTCCTCCTTCCTCACACTCAGAGCCTAGCACAGTTTCTGGTACCATAGTAGATGCTCACTAAGCATGGGTATGATTGAATTAGGGTACAAGTGGACATTGGTGGGGCAGCTTGAGCTCACCGCCAGCACTAAGAGGTGCCCATTCTGCCTGTGCCTCGCCCAGTGCTGTAGCTTTTCCAGACGAAGGCTGGGTCTCTCCTGCTCTCGCTGACCAGCTCTCTCCATGGCTCCGTTGACTGGAGCTGGGTGTTTCCTAGGCTGGGAAAAATACATTAGGGGCCTGTCTACCAGGAGGCAGAACATGAAGCAACATCTCTTTCAACCCCCATCCCTACCCCTCTTCCAACATTCAGGGATTAGAGACCCAGGGCCTCACACCTACCTACCCACTCTGATGCAGCTACTCTTTAGGGATGGGAACCAGCTGGGTCCTGGGACTCCCGGTAGGGCCTGGTAGCTTAGAGCAGACAACACACTTGCCCTGGCAGAGGCAGGCTGTCAGGACTGGGGTGTGGAAGGGCAAAGGTCCCTATCAGGGTCTAAGGATCCAGGGAGTGGCCCTGGGTAGGCACTGGCCTCATTTCACTCCACAACTCTGTTCCCATTTCCTGTTGTCCCTATCTCTTCCCAACCTGGGGTCCCTTCTGGTCATTTACGGCCTACCCATGGATGCCATCACTCTGGTCCTCGATTTCCCCTCATTTCCATCCTTATCTTTTGTCTTTTCTTTGGCCTGCTCCTCAAATTACTTGCTCTCCCCTAGGGAGATCTCACATTACTGTCTGGATTGGCCCCTATCATTACCATTTGCAGCTTTGTCCCCAGATCAGGTAAGGTTTAATTCCCTTGCTTTCCTGCCTCTAACTTTTTGTACAGTGTCTCCTCTTTCTTTCCTTTTAGGAAGGATTTACTCTGGATCTGACACCAACTAAGTGGATGGTGAGCCCTGCTATATTATAGGGGAAATTTTTTACTTAGTGGTAACCTACACCTAGAGATGCATAGATAGTCCCCAAATGATCAGTCTTGGGAAGGACCCTATTGCAATAATGAATATTTTTGAGAGATAGAAGGTGCCTTGCAGCCAGAGAGACCTAGAATCAGCACTACTCTTAACCTAGTTGTGTGACTTTGGATAAATTATTTTACCTATTTGAACCTCAGATTGTTAACTGATTAAAAGGGGCCAATAATATGACATACGTGAAGGGTTGTTGACTCTGGGTGGGTGCTTAATAACCATTAGTGGTGCTGTTGAGGTCATACTGATGTGCCTGATGCCCATATACACAAAGGGCTTATTCAGAAGTTAAGCTGGAGACATTTATTTCTACAGCATGGAGCAGAACCAGCTGGACCCAAATATATTCTCTATAGATCAGAGATCTGAAAGGCCCATATTGGTGCAGAGTATGAGGTCTGGAGGCAACCAGACCTATGTTGGAATCCCAGATTTACCTGGGTGGCCTTGGGCAAGTTATTTAATCTCTCCATTTCCTTGTCTATAAGGGGCAGTTAATAATATCCACCTCAAGGCATTTGCCTTGAGCAATAAAAGAGAAAATGCATATGAACCAGCTCAGCCCAGTGCCTGGCATGTAAGGGCACAATAAATGTTAGTGGCTATTATAATCATTATTATTTATTATTGATGGTAGAAGACTAAGCCAGGAGACCCCTGGGAGTTAGTATCAAGAGGCAGGTTCTGGGAGGCAAGTGGCCTTTGTAAGTGACTTCTGCCCTGCTCATTGCTGGGCCAACTCATTGTATCCACTCTTATTTCATTTTCTTCTCTGGAGAGTGGGAATCAGATTTTAAAGGGATCCAGAGAACTGCTCTTTATCTCTTCCTCTCTCCTTGATCCCCATGTGCATGAACTTATTTGGTGGCAATGGCTTGACAAACTGTGAGACGTAGGGCTTGCACTGAGTTTCCGTGGGCTTGCCAGCCAGTGACTGGTGGGGGAAACAGACTCCTTCAGCCTCATTTTCCTTACCTGTAAATGGGGATTTATTATACTTCAGAGGGCTCTTGTAAGGATTATATGCTATTAAACACGTGAACAGTTTTTCAGTAAATATTGATTAAATCCGAGTGTTCTATTTACATATTTGTAACCCCTATCTAGACTACAAACTCCTCGAGGGAAGGGTACCATATTCTCTTCATCTGTACATTTGACACAGCGCTGGGCATAAATACCTCCTACTTAGTAAGCACTCAATAAATATTTGTTGTATTGAAGAGCCGTTAAAGTGACTTAAGGAATGGAAAATAGAACTCAAGAGGAAGGAGCGGGAATTGTTTATCAAGAACAGAAAGGACCGAAGAGTAACTTTAATAATGTTTCTTATACGGCAGACATTAACTATCTCTATAATCGCCCCTCCTCCTCCCCAAAAAGAGAGACAGAAAATGTAAGGGAGAGGCTTTGAGATAAAACCCCAGAAAGAACTTCCCGAGTCTGTGCATGTTGGGGCAGAAAGAGCGGCAGAGCCAACTCCTTCCCTGGTATGTCCGGGTTTAGGGTGGGAGGGGCAGTCCTGCTTGGAGGCTGGGGGAAGGACAAGATGACCTTTCCAAATCTCTTCCAGTCTCCAGTTAGACTCGTCTGTGCGCCCCACCCCCGCTTCTTCCCTCCCTCCCTCCGACAGCGCCCCCCGTCTCCAAACTGCCCGCACCCCGCCCCTGGCGGTTGCCTCTACCGGCTCCGGGGGTCCCCAGTTCCCCGTCCCCGGAGCTAGAGCCCCGCTCCCGCGCGTTTCCCAGCCCCGCCGCGCCGCCCCCCGCATGCTAATGGCCGGGCCGCCTCCCGCCGCACACAATGCGGGCCAGGGCCGGGGGCGGGGGACCGGGGAGGGGGCGGGGGCCGGGCCGGGGGCGGGGGGGCCGGGGCCCGGCGCATCTCCCCCGGCCCCACGTAACGCTG